>AVPN01000071.1:97321-118028 GCA_000695325.1 Pleurobrachia bachei | reverse complement strand
AGATACTCTATAGCAACGATCATCTCCGCAAGATAGAATCTGCTGACCTCAAGAGAGAAACTCCCGTACTTTAACAAATAATCATGCAGACACCCATTTTCTGCTATTGTGAGACATAAGAAGAGATCTGCTTCCGTTTGAAAAGTGCAGAAGAGCTGAACGATGAAGGGATGGTCAAGAGAGGCGATTATATCTCGTTCTCGTATCACTCGTTCTGTTACTTTTTCTTTTTGAATTTGTTTCTGAAATGAGTGGTGTTAACAGAGCTAGGGGGTGGGGTCCTGGGAGAGCCTTTCATATTTTTATTTTTTTTTTTTTTTTTAAATTGAAAGACTTCTAGTGACGTTTTAATAATCACCTTTCAAACAACTCAAGAAATATGCAATACCGGGAACTGCATAAATTTCTTCGAAAATGAGCGGTTCGAAACGGATTTACCGGTTCCAGCGATGTGTTGTACGGGAGGGGGCACACTGGGCAACAAAAGGAGCACGAGGAACATATAAATGGAAAAGATTGTGGAAGTATCGTTTTATAGCAGGTCATGAGAACTCTCTGCACTTTAATACTGTAGCGAAGGATCCCTCACCAAGAGTCTGGAGAAACTCAAAATCTGCCACCTGAAAACATAGAACACGGTTTGCAATCATATACGGTATGCATGATATATGATATGATCAGGAACCGACCGACACAAGTAAACAACCAATGAGTGACTGGTTATCAGCCAATATTTACCTGCTTTTTACCGGGTGCCACCTGTTTCCGGGGTATCTTATTATACATCGCCAGGAATGGCTCATCAAACTGATTAGCCATGATCACACTGGCTATATAATGGTTTGGGTATTATATTTTAATATCAGATGTTTTGAGTACTATCAGATGTTTTGCCTTGTTCGAGATGTTAATATGTATCAGATGTATCTGTAACAACATGTATCAGATATCTGTAACAACATGTATTTGAATGGCATTTATAGTTGATATATGTAATAGTAAATGTGAATCCCGTAAAGAAACGACAACAAAGTATTTCTATGCAACAACCAATAAAATATGTTATATAGCTCACATTATATATTCCCGTAACACATATCTCAATAACACCTAAATTTCCATAAAGTCTGACACCTCAGCCAATTCCCTGTCTTTAGCTTGTTTGTAGGCCCATCGCTGCTCAAGGAGTTCCGGGGTAGCCTTCCACTTCTCGTGAAATATCCGTTTACCACAAATGGGACATTTCTTTCCACCTAAGGATTGAACACAATTATGAAATAATTCATATTTCGCTGAGTTGGATTCCTTTGCTATTTACATGAATTTCATGAGTCGGATACTGCATTTTTTGTTACCATGGCTACTGTGGCATACAGCTTTGGTAACTTGAAAAAAACTCGAATCGTTGATTCCTCCTTGATTCCCCCTTCTTCAGCTCAACAGAGGGCAACCCTGAGAACGGTAGGCCGTAGGGGGCCTGAGGACGTTACCTTTAAAGGGTGGTGTCTTCATGTAGTTATCCAGGCACTTGTGATGGAATACGTGGGAACAGTACACATACTCAACATACACTGGGCTTTTCTCATTCTGGGTCACCTGGGATATGGAATATATGGCTGTTGGGGACATGGCGTGTAGGTATCAAGCATTTTAGCCATAAGATATCACTATTAGCTAATGGAACTGGGGCAATCGCGTCGTACCGATCGCAAATCAAGGGATATCAAGTATTAAAAAGAATCAAAATTACATTGGCCGGATCCTCAGGAAAAGCCTGTTCCTCACAGATAGAGCACTTTGCAGCAGGGTAGTATTTGATACAATCTCGTATTAGGTATTCTGCTACAGGTAAAATGGAGGCTCTTACTTTAAATGGTGGGTCTCTGAAAGAAAATATATATATTGGGTTATTATAATATTTTACAAGTTCATAATCTTTTTTTCGAGAATGATAGTAAAAATTGACTTTATACATAATAGCAGATTGTAACAGCTGAGTTATTTACCCCTTTTTAATGATTGCAGGAGGCACGATGCACCTTCTGGCGTGTTCAACACTTTGTCTTATAAACATCTCGGCGAGATCTTTCGGGAAGTTCGTCTCTTTCATTTCGATCCTGTAGCAAATAAGAAACGTAAGTTTACAAAACTTTGATGGTTTTTTACTACATAATTGGAGGTTCAGCCCTTCCTTAATGTATCAAAGAAGTTACCAAAGTTTCGTCGTGAATAGCCTTTTATCAAGTAGTTACTTACTTGACTTCTACAGTGGGATAGTCATCATCTATACTCAGTCTGATGGCCATAAAGTATCCATTCTTGTATGCCTTAACAGTGAAACTCCCCGCTTTCTGCCGTATCTTGATATCATCCCCCTCCTCCATCAATTTGTTTTTAACCGCATCTAGCTCAGCAGCACACACTATAAACATATTCTCATCCAAGAACTGCCGGACCACCTTGCACACAGCGATGACTTGATGCTGTCCTTGGAGTTTCTTGGCTTCCTTCTCCGAGATATTTTCTATCAACTTCATAACTCTCTCGGGTAGGGTGTGTGATTTAACTTCAACTAGGATGGACTTGGATGGGTATCCTTCAGGGAACATTAGCAGTAGTCGGAGCTGCTTGTGATCCGTTCGCCTGAAGGAGAAATTAGTTCGAGATTTGTTCTTGATAGTGGATCAACTGACACCCCCAATTGTTTAACTCACACTTCTTTTTTATCACGCAGAAGAAGAAGAGAGAAAGATCTAAATATTGATATTGGATAACTAACCTAATTTTAACTTGTACTGAGTGAGATGATGTTGATATTAATTCTAATCCGGGGACCGTGTTCTCCAGATCCCGCTGGACCCTCGCTATCTCCTCCGCATTCATCGTTACTCCACATCATCCGCCATACCCTGGGTTAGATAATCTTTATTTAATGATCCATTGTATCTGACAAATCTTTATTTATAATAATAATAATAATAATATTGACAGTTTATATCCCGCACTGACACAGTCCGAGATCGAACGAGATCGGGTGCATTCAACCGAGTATGGCCGTATCCGACATTCATCAATTCCGAGCGCCTTTATACCTTCTTCTTTCTTCAAATTACACGTCTCCCGATATATACTGAATTTGCGGAGGGAAACTCTCATAATTGAATGCTAATACAGCCTCATACACACTCTCTGAGAGTGAGGGAAACATCACACAACACACATGACGACACACAGAACACAGCAGTCAGTTTGTTATTATTTTCGATTTATTATTGCCCTCCCGATGGGAAGGCAGACCAAAAGGAAGTGTTACCGGCCTCCGAAGAGAGCCAGTTGAACACTAGAACTCAGCTTACCTCAAATTAATTTGTTTAAAGTAGTGTTGAAAAGTTTGAAACTGCTGATGGAGTCTCGGACCTCCCTCCCATCCCCCAGTACGCCACGAGTCACGTGTAGGTGGCCTTTCCGAATATGGAATAATTCAACTACGAGCAGCGTACCACGTGACCCGGTCACGTGATCTAATAAGCTCTACCAGTTCTGCTGCAGCAGCAGTAACTCCTCACAAAACTGTGAGATTCTCACAGAGAGATTCAAGCTGTCAGAGTCACCAAAATGACCTAGAAATTCACCTAAAAAGTCACCAAAAATGTGGGTGACCTTATTGATTAATTTGCCAAAAAAGTTGAAAAAAGGATACTGCACCGGGGATTCCCAGGCGGTCACCCATCCAAGTACTAACCCGGCCTGCGGTTGTTTAACTTCCGAGATCGAACGAGATCGGGTGCATTCAACCGAGTATGGCCGTATCCGACATTCATCAATTCCGAGCGCCTTTATACCTTCTTCTTTCTTCAAATTACACGTCTCCCGATATATACTGAATTTGCGGAGGGAAACTCTCATAATTGAATGCTAATACAGCCTCATACACACTCTCTGAGAGTGAGGGAAACATCACACAACACACATGACGACACACAGAACACAGCAGTCAGTTTGTTATTATTTTCGATTTATTATTGCCCTCCCGATGGGAAGGCAGACCAAAAGGAAGTGTTACCGGCCTCCGAAGAGAGCCAGTTGAACACTAGAACTCAGCTTACCTCAAATTAATTTGTTTAAAGTAGTGTTGAAAAGTTTGAAACTGCTGATGGAGTCTCGGACCTCCCTCCCATCCCCCAGTACGCCACGAGTCACGTGTAGGTGGCCTTTCCGAATATGGAATAATTCAACTACGAGCAGCGTACCACGTGACCCGGTCACGTGATCTAATAAGCTCTACCAGTTCTGCTGCAGCAGCAGTAACTCCTCACAAAACTGTGAGATTCTCACAGAGAGATTCAAGCTGTCAGAGTCACCAAAATGACCTAGAAATTCACCTAAAAAGTCACCAAAAATGTGGGTGACCTTATTGATTAATTTGCCAAAAAAGTTGAAAAAAGGATACTGCACCGGGGATTCCCAGGCGGTCACCCATCCAAGTACTAACCCGGCCTGCGGTTGTTTAACTTCCGAGATCGAACGAGATCGGGTGCATTCAACCGAGTATGGCCGTATCCGACATTCATCAATTCCGAGCGCCTTTATACCTTCTTCTTTCTTCAAATTACACGTCTCCCGATATATACTGAATTTGCGGAGGGAAACTCTCATAATTGAATGCTAATACAGCCTCATACACACTCTCTGAGAGTGAGGGAAACATCACACAACACACATGACGACACACAGAACACAGCAGTCAGTTTGTTATTATTTTCGATTTATTATCGCCCTCCCGATGGGAAGGCAGACCAAAAGGAAGTGTTACCGGCCTCCGAAGAGAGCCAGTTGAACACTAGATCATCTTCCTGCTCAAATTAATTTGTTTAAAGTAGTGTTGAAAAGTTTGACCAATGACCTCCCATTTCGGGCGGTGTGCTGCGACCGCCGACATGTATCAAGGGTTGATGGGCCCATTGTTGGTAAATGTGATAATAGACATCAGGTGGGGGGCTTTAACATATAGTTTGGATCGAGGAACTGGCCTAAGCTGCACATAACAGTCCCTTGATCGGAGTCAGCGGTCAAAAAGCTAGAAATGACAAAAAATCCGAACGAAAAACATGACAAAACATTTTTTTTTTAAAATAGGTAACTCTACACAATAAATCCTGTTTTGTAAAAAAAGCACTTTTCAAAAACTGAAAACATGCGACGTATAGGTTAGCCCGCGGCAAATTATTGAAAGAAAGCGTTGCATTTGCACGCGCGCGTTGAAATGTTGTGATTCAAAAAAGTTGGTCCCGAAACAAAAATTTTGAAAATTTTGTCTACATTTTGACAAAATTTTCAACCGACCGAAAATAAGAAGTTCTACGTCCTACGACTTAGCACTGGGGTTCTTTCTTCCATGTTTTATCTTTTAGGCCATATCGAAAAGTTATAATTCTTAATAGGAATGTAAATATGCGTGTAAATACAAATGATGCGGCGGTCTTGGTTCGGAACAGTCACTCGGCAGAATAAATCGCCCTCGCTCGATCTTCTGAAGTCGCTCTATGCAGTTTTGGTTAAAAATTCCATAGTCACAGAACATAACAAGACACTAATTGTCGAAGTTCTTCGTTCTATTGCTGAAACTGTCATCTGGGGAGACCAAAATGATCCCCGAGTTTTTGAGTAAGTAGTTCTACAACATGATCTCTCTACAAGCTTCTTCTGAATTCTACCACAAGCTAATACCATTTTCCCCAGCTTTTTCTTGGAAAAGGGAATAGTTTCAATGAAAGACTCATATTAACTCGTCGGTTCTACACCTTGAATACACTGCACACAACTCCTGCAAACCCTAAACATTCTCTTTGAGAATATTCGAAATGAAACATCTATCTGTAAGTACCATACACTGGGACAATGGAATAATTAGGCAGCAATAAATTGATTAATTCCCCTTATTGTATGATTTAAAAATCTCCTTTTTCAGATTTCCTACTCTCCAACAATCATGTCAACTCTATCATCTGCCACAAGTTTGATTTCTCGGACGAAGAAATCATGGCCTACTACATTTCCTTTCTCAAGACACTCTCCCTGAAACTCAATTCAAACACAATTCACTTTTTCTATAATGAGGTATGAAGATATAGGATCCCATATATTGTACACGTAGCACGGATGTTTGCTTGTAAAAGGGTCTGAGTTGGTCGACTGTATCACTAGAATTATTACTAATTTTGTACTGTGTGAGAGAGAAACCTCCAGTAGATAGGATATCAGGTTACATAGGTAGGTAGAAAATGGTATTTGCAGGTTCTCTGGCAATGTTTCAAAAACTTGTCCTTTCTTACTCTCATCCCTCAATTTACCCTTGTTATTATTGTATAATCTCAGGGACATAAAATGTACAGTTTGTACACCCTACCTCTCCTCCCACTAATATCCTATTTTCCTATCCTCCATCCCACTAATGTCTTATACCCTATTTCCCCCTCCCACTAATGTCTAAAACCCTATTTCTCCTCAGCATCTCAGGGATTTCCCCCTGTACACAGAGGCGATCAAGTTCTTCAATCACAACGAGAGTATGGTACGGATAGCAGTTAGAACTCTCACTCTCAACGTCTATAGGGTTAGTGTGTGAAAGAAAACCCCATTATACCGTCCCTTTTTCCGAGAAACTACTGTGCCTAAACGTAGTTTTGACATCTTGTTACTTAGCTTTGTATCAAACATATAATATGTACTGTGTAATGTGTATGTACGTGTCTTTATTGTGAACATTATCATGTTTGCATTTTTGACTTCCTATCTGTACGTGAATATCAGGCTACATAGAGAATGTGCCACGTTGTGGGCCACAATAATATTCGTATAATATTCTGTTTGCGTCATATGTGCCTTTTATTATCGCCGTAATTTACTTAATAAAACGTAACAGTTTTCCAGAAATGGTTCCTATCAGGGCTGGCTCCAGGTGGGGGGTGCGGGGGGTGTGCACCCCCCCAAATATTCTTGGCAGCGAAGCTGCCAAGACCATTTGGATTGAGAAACCACCCCAAAAATACAAAATTTTTAGTAACATTTCACGAATTTTTGACAGATACACAACCAAATTTAAATCACTTAGTGAGAGATATGTATCACTTAGTAAGAGAAATGTAGTAGACGTCACAAATGATTAAAAACCCTAAAATTTGCTTGATTTAGTTAAAAATTTGCCCCCTAAACCCCCCTGGACGGAGCTCCCTACGCGCCCTTCGGGCGCTCCGGTCGCAAATGCTACTATTGGCGGCACCCCCCTAGAAATATCGGGCTGGAGCCAGCCCTGGTTCCTATCTAAATATTTACAATTCTATCTCTCTATCTATTCTCTAATAACCGATTACGTCACTACGCAGGTTGGTGAAGAAGCGATTATAAAGTTCATACACGATAAGACGGCCGCCCCTTATTTTAGTAACCTGGTCTGGTTCATTGGAAATAACACGCTGATGATGGAAAGGTAATGAGATCATCAGACCCTGTTCAACTTGAACGGAACCCATTTATTGTTCCCACCTGCTGGATAGATAATTCTCACTCTTCTAACTTCTTACCACCGCTACCTATCCCATTCCACACATTACTGACCTACATATAAATCCACACCACACATTACTGACCTGCAGGTGTCTAAGAAATGAGGCGACCCACCTGACCCGAAACAAGTTGGAAAGTTTGGTAGCCCTACATTTGGATGACATGCATTATGTGCACGATATTATGCAACTACAGATGCAGAGTCTCAATAATATGTTGTGTGAACATCTACTGAACACACTGTTTATACCTCTATATGTATACAGTCTTGATCCTAGCCTAGAGGTATAAAGCAGCTCAATCTGCTAAAGTGGTTTAGTTTTTTCGATCCTATCTCATATCACCCCGCGAGATGTTTTGTAGAGGAGGGTTTAGTACATAACACGGTTTCATCCTGTTTTTACTTGTTATATTCTAACCCTCCTTTACATTTGTGTTTCGTGGGCGGGGCGCACGAAACACAGTCTAGCTAGGCAAGTTTTTACATTGAGATCCTACTTCAGTAATGAAAATATCCCCCTCCCCCTTCAGGTTGATTCGCCCCAAGTTAGCACAAAATGTGCCCTGTTTCTACTTTCCCAAGTATTTCTAATTCTAACTCACCCTCCCCTTGTCAAGCAACTGAAACTGTACATATGCTTCGAGGAAAATCCTAACTTAGTAAGTTGTTTGTTGTCAGACTTCTTTTGCTCTTTACTATTATTGACTGGATTCCTTATCTGAAACTAACAGCAAACTAACAAACAAATTATAAATCATCAAACTAATATTATATATATCTTTTCTCAGGATAGTGGTGACGTGAAAAGGAGGTTCACCAAGCCCAGTTCCCAGATCCAGGATACATTTAAACCAGCTGTCATACCCAAGAACAAACAAAACCTTCAGCCAACCCGACTTGCACGAGTATGTATCATTAGATCGTAGTTAAGTTGTTCCACTGTGGTTAAGGTGTTCCACTGTGGTCATCTCTCACATTGTCATGCTGGGGCCACTCAGTCAATAGGCACAAAAGCTGTACAGTGTGCTCTCCCTAGCGAACATAACGATCTCACCGTGCTCTCCCTAGTTAACATAACAATCTCACTCTGTTGCCTCCTCCTATTGTATATCCCCCCCTAAATTCCACAACTTCCCATACAATAGGAACACAGGGAAGAGCTGAAGGCGAGGGAAGCTAAAAGGGTGCAAGAGGAGTCCCGAGTAAGGGACGTCGAGAAATACCAGTCACGGAGAACCAACTCCATGATCTCACAACAACAGAAATTCAACCAAACTGGATATTTGAAGAGCATCCTGGAACCTGGTAATTCTCTAGGTGTTACCATGGTTACATGACCTGGTTACCATGGTACCATTTCATCATTTTGTGTTACTGACATCATTTTGTGTGTCTATGATTGAATACTGATTATCTGTGTGTACCAGAGCCTGGTACGGACCCACTATCTGGGAGGAGGGTACACCGGGTGGAGTCCCTCAAAGATATCTCGGAATACCGGAGTAGGGAAAGTAGCACTGTTAGCAAGGAGGGATCTGTCTACAGTGAGGCTGTTTACATAGGTAGTAGTATATTGTTACAATCATGTTGTGTTGATCACTTTTTTAAATCAGATTCTCTTTTTTATATTCATGAAGGCAATATTGGAATTACAAACTGTTTTATCAGTTGACCTGTCCATTTCTTGGTAGAAGGAGAAAAAGAGAAAAAACGAGAGCATGTATTATGACGTTACAAGTGTTAACCAGGTGTTCCCTTCCCAGATAGCGACGATGCCCGCGTGGAGAGTTTCACTGATCTGGATCCCAAATCACCTGTTACCATGGCAACCAATGACGTCATAGCAACCTCATCACGTGACGTCACCTCACCACATGTTGCCATAGTAACGGACAACTCAGCTGACTCGGACCCCTGTACCACACCTCGAGATGATGAGTGTAGAGATGAAATGAAGACGCCTAATGAGGAGGCTCCGGTAGAAGTTGTAGACGCTGATCGGTTAGAGGAGCCACAATCAGGGGACGCCGATCCAATACGGTTAGAGGAGTCAGGGGAGACTGAACCTCAGAAGGCTACTGCAGAGCGGCTGGAGTCTACTGAGCCTCAGGAGGCTACTGCAGAGCGGCTGGAGGAGGATGAGGAAGAGGAAAGGGTGGAGGAGGAAGGCACACAAAACAGAGATTATCCAGTTTCTGAAGACTCAGGTAATGACAACCTTATGTTAGTTTTTTTCGGGTTTTCAACTGCCACTCCTGTTCAACTCACATGGCCCTAAGCAGGTAGGTACATTAGCAACCTCTACCTGCGACCTGCGTCCTCCTCCCTTAGCTTATGCATGTACTAACCGCTAACCACCCACCCTTTTAGGAATAGTGGGTAGCGAAACAACTGAACGGTTCTCTCAACCTGATGACGTTGACGAGGAAGAAGAAGAAGAAAGTAGAGATGAGAGTTCAACTGTCCAAGATGGCAGTATTGAGGATGGCGGACCGCCCTCCCCTCTCTTTAGATCCCCTGATCAGGGTGATCTAGATCGAACTATTACCCTGACTGACCAAGAGATAGAGGCAGTCACTAAAGATCTATCTGCTGAGGATGGGGCGGGTAAAACAGTCCCTGTTGTCCCTAACTTACCGGTGATTAGTACCACTGCGGAACCCTCCCTGTGTTCTCCTATCAAGACGGTGACTGATGTAACTGATTTTTCGGATGCCTTCCACTGTCCTCCAACCCGGAGTTGTATATTTTATGATGCTCTTCTGAGTTGTTTAGAGGTAAATTCAGTTGAGCTATGAAGAGAGTGAAGAGAGAAGTATTAGTTAGAAATTGTCCTTTTGGTAACTTCAGAGGTAGAGAGAGACGTAGTCTCAAGTCCTGAGTGAGAGGTAGAGAGAGAGAGGTAGAGTGAGAGATAGAGGTCTTATCTTCCAAGTGCCAAGACTCACCAATAAACCCCCCCCCTAGTTAGGTGAAGATGATGTAGAGGCATTGTTTAGTGGGGCCCTACTCTACGCGATGTATACCAATACCGCCATGCCCCACAAACCCCCTGCACCATTCTTCTATGATGACAGGGTGATAGATCGACTGCTGAACATCCTCGATAAGGCCTGTTATATTGAGGGTATAGTTCGGTAAGAGTGAGACTCTCTCACTGAGAGTGACATGTAATTCTGAGAATCATGTACCCCATTGTGAATATGACTCTAAATAAGGCCTAAAGGGGACCTTTCTATCTCAAGAATACATTACTTAGTCACCCTGTAATAGAGGGCCTATATGTTCATCCCTCTTCCCTCTGTTACCCCCTACTTTGTTACTCCATCTATCACACTCCCGTCTCCCCCTCTATAGTATTACCCCCTCCCATTTCCATGCATAGGCCTGTAACAGTGGAGATAGCGGTGAGATTATTAAAAGTGTTAACTACATATGATAACCGGGTGTTACTACAAGATAACCATATTGCTGTGTTAACTGCTGTGAAAGAGAACAGCGTTCGGTTCCTTCGCACCTTTTACGCAGGTAATGTAGGTGAACTTTGATCAGGTACCTGCAGGTATATAACATGTGTCCTGTAAATTGTAAAATCAGGTATCAACAACATATTGTGTCCTCAGTCCTGGTGTATACCATTCTCTGTACTCTTTGTCGTCATATATCTCCTGCACATGTGGCACATTGCGTTATAAATACAGCTGTAATATTTTCGATGTGTGCATTGCAATTATAAACGTCTGCACTCTACACTCTACACACAGTGCAAGCAATGTGTATGATAAGTTGTTGTGTGTCACCTGCATTGCACATGTGTGCAATTAATACGAAGTTGACAGTTTACTTGCGGTGTGCTAGACGCGACGGTGGATATGTTTATGTGTGTTGCTATAGATAGGGGCTGGGGCTAAAATACAGTGACTTCCCCTGTGACACACTATCAATGTCTTGCTTTCTCTCCCCCTCACTGATCACTCTCTTGCTTTCTCTCCCCCTCACTGATCTCTATTCTCTTTCTTTCTCTCTCCCTCACTCTTTCTTCCCGTCACTCTCTTGATTTCTCTCCCCATCACTCCCCCTTCTTCAACACCCTATGAAAGTGCTAATGTCGAGCTAACACCTGGTTTTACTAAAGATTCATTAGTGCGAGAAATAAGGCGATCAAACCAAATGGGGTGACAATTGTTATCTTCAATCACATTGCCCTACTACATAAAGTGTTGGATAGAAAGCAGAGAGAGAAAGAGGGTGAGAGAGAGATATAGAGAGAGACAATAAGTTGCTGTGTTTGCAAAAGTAAGCAGCTGGGAGAAAAGTTGCGGGCTACACAGTACACACAGACATACTATGTAGACATAGCTAACTAGAAACTCGGTTTGAATACTTTAGTCGTGGTCATAGTCTGCTAGTCTCATATGTACCACTATTTTCTTACAATTCATTTAGGAATCTACTACTTTCCTGTATGCTCTTCATTAGTCATTATTATTTAACTGTTCCCCCAATTCTGCTATGCCCTGACCTCCTTTTCTTTATACATATATACCCTGACCTCCTTTTTACTATCCAGGTGAAGACAACACATTATTCGTGGAGTTATTCGACGAAGAGTTCAAAGCGTTTAAAAAGAGGCGTCCTACTAATGTAGCACATCTAATGAGTGATGAGGTTATGCTTCTCGGACCTGTATATACACCCCTTACCGGTACGTCCCAAATTGCTAAACATCAGCTGCAGCAGTACACTCGGATTCGCTGTGATTATTAGGCAACAATCAGAAGTTGTATTGCTAGTTTTTACCGCGCGGGGGTAGTGGTATTCGCGCGCACGTGAGTTCTCAAACTGTGGTATGATCTGTACGACGCTAGGAAATCACTCTGTCTTGGTACACAGTTGCAGGCAGGAGAAGCAGGTTGCTGTTTAACTGTGTATAACATGCTATTAACGATAACTTGCTCTCTTTAGGTATTGATTTCACGAAACGATTACCATGTGGAGATTTGGAGAAAATGAGAAAATCTCTGATCATGTTCTTTACAATTAGGAAACTTTGGCAAGAGGTAAAGTAGAATGTACTGTCTTGCTTCATCTCTAAACCTCTCCCCTGCCCCATTAACTTACCGTCCCCATCTTTCACTTAACGCTAGTCTCCCCCTGCTCCCGTACCTTTCTCCCTCTCCCACTAACGTACCTCCCCTCCCCTACCCTAGGTTGTAGGCGAAGAAGAAAATGATCTTCCCCTCCTGAATCTCTCCCTCCAAGTTTCCAAGGGAGATATTCTAAATCTCAATAATAGTGACCTCATTGCTTGTTCAGTAATCACCGATAAAGACGCTGTGAGTATGATCATTTTCCAACAAACATTACAGAGAGCTTGCCTTATTTGACCCTAAAAGACCATAAAATGGATTTGAACAACACAAAGCTCCGGTTTTGGTTAAACCAAGTTCTTTATCAACTTAATATCACAGGGTCTAAGTAGCCGCTTGTTTCCCAAATTTGTAAGTGTCGTGTTATTTTGTCTGTGATGTGTTATTCCTCTTTTAATTTTGTGTCAAAGCTCTAGTACAGCTTATATTGTAGCTGTATCATATGTGCGTGAAATATCTTTCCTTGGCTGGCCGTTTTAATTGTGTTTCACAGCCCTGAGAATACTACAGATTCATGGTTTCTTGTCCTTCCCTTCCTATATATATATATATATGATATATTATATCATTTGCAGGAAAAGAGGTTTCTAGTGATTGATACTCATCAGTTAATCCTGGTGGAACCTGACAATGCCCCCGGACGATTAGGGCACGGTGTGGTACAATTTGTAGCACCCCTTCAGTGTGTTGATGCTCGGCCTGATAAGGATAACAATAGGGCTCTAGTTGTATCAATAGAGAAATCTGCCACCTTTACTGCACCTGTCTCTGCAAGGTATAATGTGATGTGATTCCCTTTTACCTATGATGTTTTCAATCATTTTCATGGCTATAAGTATAACCAAGTGCCCCAATATGTTCTTTTTTTAATTTTATTCCATGATTATAACGGGTTATCTTTACAGGTTCCTGTTCGAGGATCACATCAGATGTTTTGCGGCTAAAACACGACTAAAACAAGGCCGGGAGAGCCTCCAAAAGTTAAAGGGTTTCAAGCTCTGTCACCTTCTAGACATCCCAGGGTATCAGCCCAACAGCGAAGAACAATCCGGGGGTGGTGGTTCTGTCAGTGAGTTGAGAATGTCCCAAATGGCGGATGAGACTTTACAGGGCGTGGGAGGGAGGAAGTCTCTTGATAAACTGCCTGCTCCTGAAGTTGTGTAACCCTCCCTTTACATTTGTATTAGAAGGCGCCCGAAACACAGTGCAGTCTAGCCAGGCAAGTGTAGCTGAAGTAACTTCATAACTTCATAAAAGTATAATAACTCCTACACTCCTCCTGAGTTGAAAGATGCAACACTGAACAGTGGAATTAGGATCCCCTTTTGGGACATATTATTGGATTATGATTGGTTATCCGCTGGGCGGTAAAACAGCGACATTGCAGTGTGGCGAGTTTTTGTGTTATTATTAATTGTTCTGTTCAAATCGATTGTATCATAGGATCACTGATCTGATCATGTTGATGTATAAAACAAGTATTTGATATTCTTAACACAACAAACACTCGTTTTTGTGATGATGTCATCGTGACGTAGAAATGGTACGCGCAAAAGATACGCGCGCATTTAATCTCAATCTAATGCGCGTAAGATAAAAAATCTCGTATCTATATCGGAAAAAAACCAAAATTTTTAAAGTTTTCATTTTCAAAAATCGCAAAAATGTTTTGATTTCCTTCAATTTTAGTCTAAACTTTTATAAACACATCCGAATAGGCTATAAAGTATAATTTCTTCCTAGGCATGTCCGATTTGGACGATGATCTCCTCTATGATGATATTTTTACAACGAATTTGAATTTCGACGAACCTGGTCCGTCGCACGAATCAGAGCCCGGTCCATTGCACGAATCAGAGCACATCGAGCCACCCGCAGACGATGGCGAAGATGAACCTGATCCACCTGAAGAAGAAGAGGAAGAAGGGGAAGTAGAAGAGGAGGAACAGATGGGGGAGGTTGTTAAGGAAGATAAGAGTGAACTTGTAGCAAAGTTGGAGAAGGAATGTGAGAAGGCGAAACAGGACTATGCTAGAGCTAAACAAATGATAACGAAACTCCGACAGGAAAACAATCTGTTGAAGGAAGAAAACAAAATCGTCACAGAAAACATTCATAGGTTATACCAAGCTGCTAAAAACGAAATTAAAAAGCTTGAGGATGCAGCTAAAGAGAATCGTGAGCGTCGCGGAAGTCGAGAAAGCTCCGAGAGACGCGAGGGGAGAGACCATGAGAGACGAGATAGGTTTGAGCGATCTGATAGATCTGAGAGACCAGAGAGGTTTGACAGGCCCGAGAGAACTCAATCGGAGAAAAGGCCTGAAAGGAGATCGAGAAGTGGCAGAGGTAGACCAGAACGTGGTAGAAGGCGATGACTGTAAATTTTATCCAGTATTTGTAGCAATTTTTAACAATTTAATTTTAATCATTATTATTCTCAGTTTGGTGTTTGGTTTGACTTATAATTCTGCAACTGACCCACTAACTTCCAAGCATATATTATAACCTGAAAGACTGAGCATTTTATTTTCAAATAGAATGAGTGCTGCAATTGAGGCCCTATTTACCGCTAAGAAAGCCCTGAGGAGGGAGATGAAACAGAAGTTGAAAGTACTGACTGCTTCTGGAAAAGAGAGAGAAAGTGAGGCAGTCGCCCGACAAGTTATTGCCCATCCAAAATACCTCTCAGCAAAGAATGTTTGTGGTGAGATTTTCACCTCATAATTTCACCCATCACATTGCTAACTACTTCTCTCAGACTCATTCAGTTGTCAGTTAAATCAATTTCAAATTTGTTTCAACGTAAGAACTTAAGTCAACAGACAACAATTAATGTGTTTCAGTTTACGTAGCAATGGACGAAGAGGTACGGACTGATACGCTGATAAAGGACATCTTAGCACGGCAGAAGGGCCTCTTTGTGCCTTATTTTAACAGGGATGAGATGGTTATGGTTCGCATCAGAGATTTTGAGGATTATAACAGTCTTCCTATTGATACGTATGGCGTCAGGTAAAAACATAATATTCCCTTCTGTATATTGCATCCTCTTTCACTCGTTTTTGTGATGATGTCATCGTGACGTAGAAATGGTACGCGCAAAAGATACGCGCGCATTTAATCTCAATCTAATGCGCGTAAGATAAAAAATCTCGTATCTATATCGGAAAAAAACCAAAATTTTTAAAGTTTTCATTTTCAAAAATCGCAAAAATGTTTTGATTTCCTTCAATTTTAATCTAAACTTTTATAAACACATCCGAATAGGCTATAAAGTATAATTTCTTCCTAGGCATGTCCGATTTGGACGATGATCTCCTGTATGATGATATTTTTACAACGAACTTGAATTTTGATGAACCTGGCCCTTCGCACGAATCAGAGCCCGGTCCATCGCACGAATCAGAGCACATCGAGCCGCCTGCAGACGATGGTGAAGATGAAGCTGATCCACCTGAAGAAGAAGAAGGGGAGGTAGAAGAGGAGGAACAAATGGTGGAGGTTGTCAATGAAGATAAGAGTGAACTTGTATCAAAGTTGGAGAAGGAATGTGAGAAGGCGAAACAGGACTATGCTAGAGCTAAACAAATGATAACGAAACTCCGACAGGAAAACAACTTCTTGAAGGAAGAAAACAAAATTGTCACAGAAAACATTCATAGGTTGTATCAAGCTGCTAAAAACGAAATTAAAAAGCTTGAGGATGCAGCTAAAGAGAATCGTGAGCGTCGCGGAAGTCGAGAAAGCTCCGAGAGACGCGAGGGGAGAGACCATGAGAGACGAGATAGGTTTGAGCGATCTGATAGATCTGAGAGACCAGAGAGGTTTGACAGGCCCGAGAGAACTCAATCGGAGAAAAGGCCTGAAAGGAGATCGAGAAGTGGCAGAGGTAGACCAGAACGTGGTAGAAGGCGATGACTGTAAATTTTATCCAGTATTTGTAGCAATTTTTAACAATTTAATTTTAATCATTATTATTCTCAGTTTGGTGTTTGGTTTGACTTATAATTCTGCAACTGACCCACTAACTTCCAAGCATATATTATAACCTGAAAGACTGAGCATTTTATTTTCAAATAGAATGAGTGCTGCAATTGAGGCCCTATTTACCGCTAAGAAAGCCCTGAGGAGGGAGATGAAACAGAAGTTGAAAGTACTGACTGCTTCTGGAAAAGAGAGAGAAAGTGAGGCAGTCGCCCGACAAGTTATTGCCCATCCAAAATACCTCTCAGCAAAGAATGTTTGTGGTGAGATTTTCACCTCATAATTTCACCCATCACATTGCTAACTACTTCTCTCAGACTCATTCAGTTGTCAGTTAAATCAATTTCAAATTTGTTTCAACGTAAGAACTTAAGTCAACAGACAACAATTAATGTGTTTCAGTTTACGTAGCAATGGACGAAGAGGTACGGACTGATACGCTGATAAAGGACATCTTAGCACGGCAGAAGGGCCTCTTTGTGCCTTATTTTAACAGGGATGAGATGGTTATGGTTCGCATCAGAGATTTTGAGGATTATAACAGTCTTCCTATTGATACGTATGGCGTCAGGTAAAAACATAATATTCCCTTCTGTATATTGCATCCTCTTTTGGACCATTCTCTCACACAAGGTACAAACTTCTTTGTATTTTATCCAGTGGAAAATAAAGTTTCTCTATTTCAGACAACCCACGGACTACAAAAAAAGGGAGGATGCAATTTCAACATCGGGAGGTCTTGATCTGATCTTGTGTCCTGGATTAGGGTTCACCAAAAACGGTATGATTCAAATGATTCGTCCTCTCATTGGCATGGCAATACAATCCTTTCTCCCTCTCTCAGGTCACAGGATAGGCCGGGGAAAGGGATATTATGATAATTATCTTACAAAATATGAGAGTGCCAGAGGTGCTGTGCCCTATACCATCGCTCTTGCGTTCAGGACTCAGATCCTTCAGGGTATTCCATGTACCCCATCTGATAGAACCTTGGATGAGGTCATCTTCACAGAGGAGTGAGATCTGAGAAAAGATGTAATGGTTGTGCTACTAGTTGGGGGTGTTAGTGTTTTAAGTCATTTTATGTTTTTAAGAAGTTTTATTTTTTTGACAAAATGTGTTTTTTAGTTCCAGTATGTTTTTAAGAGCCAGTTTGTATGATGTATGCAATGTACTATTTCCTCATATTTTCACCCTTTTTTATCGAAAAGTTTATTGATTGCTGATGGCTGATACCAAATCCACCATCTCCTAGTTGTTTCCTCCTGACCCCAAATCTAAAATATCTTATAGTAGTATGATAGTGAATCCTCTGACCACCTCCACTAAGCTCTACAAAGATCAGTGTGTCTACTGCTTTGACACACCCCTCCACTCCGCACTTTATGTGGACTTCACCAGATATTGGGCTTACTGCCAGAAATGTCTTGATAAGGTAGGATCTGTTGTCATGGTAACTATGGGACCGATTACTCCCTCATAAGTCATTTATTGAATTATTCATGGACACAATGTCAGGCGACTCCCCTCTCTATTGTTCCATCTCTCCCCCTTTAGTCGGATGCAAGTGTGTTTCTGAGGCATGTCAGGGAGGTAAGGGAGAGAGAGGAAAATGAGGACGAGGACCCTCCCGCCAAGATAACCAGACTAGCAATTGGAGTTGAGGGAGGTTTCGATGCAAGCAAGGAACAATACGAATACACGGTTAGTGCTTTAGTGTGCTTTCCTGGCTAGACTGTGTTTCGGGCCAAAGGTAAAGGGAGGGTTAGAACATATTACATAACAAGAGTATGCAACCTCTATCGAGACTAGGTTTTATTTACCAACTGTCAGAAACTCATCTGATGGAACTGTTCCATTTTATATCAGCACTTTTTCTAGGATACCTACACGGTGTATGTGAAGGCAGAGGACAAGAACTATCAACTAGATGATACATCCCTCCCTGAAAATGTCCGTGTTACCGCAAGGAACGTCATTAACTTCCAATCTGCTGGTAAGCCTTGATCGATCCTATCTCACCGTGTTACAACATTTAAAAAAGTTGCAATTCTTGTCACAGTTGATTCTAGAACTAGTTAAGTATAGTATTTACTACTATTCCACTATTCGGTACTGTTAGATTTACAATTGATTTGTATCTAGGTGCCCAAGAGCAGAGTGCCCAATGGGATGGAGAGGAGAGGAAGATTTCCAGGTTTGCAGAGAACCTTCAGCAGCTCGATAACGGCGTCAAGGTTTGTACAGAGTGTTACACAGATTTACATAATCTCATGTTAACCCACTCACAGATGGTTTCTAACTAACTTGTTTCTCACATTCCCAAGTTTACCCCAACGTATGCATGATGTGACCACCCCTCCTCCCTAGGTTCCCCCAGGCCCATGGGTGTGTAGTATGTGTGACAAGAGAGATAACCTTTGGATGAACTTGACTTGTGGAACTATTCTCTGTGGGAGGCGATATTTTGATGGGACTGGTGGTAATAACCATGCTGTCGACTACTATGAAACAACTAAATACCCCCTGGCTGTCAAACTGGGTACCATCACACCACAGGTATATTACAGTGGGATGGAACTAAATACTGGGAGTGCCCAATCGTTGGGAGCGAGAGCGATAAACAAATTATTGTGTAACCCGCTCTGGTGTATCTTGTACTCGGGTGTAACTTTTGAAAGTTACACCAGCTGTTTTTCACACGTGTAACAGTATCATTTCAACTCAGGGTGCAGATGTGTATTCCTACGGGGAAGATGACATGGTTCTAGATCCACATTTAGCTAAACATTTGGAACACTTTGGAATCAACATGATGCACTGCCAGCAAACAGGTTAGATCAGAGACTTTACTGGAGCTATTTGATTTGAACACTTGAATCAACGTCGTTTTCCTGATTGCCTGAACCCACGCTAACACACGCGAGACCAGTTTGGAGGTCCCCCAGTGGCCTTCACTCCAAGCAGACTTTACTGAAGCAAACTAATAAATTGTACTCCTACAGAAAAGACGATGACTGAGCTAGAGATTGATGCCAATATGAACCTGAAGTTTGAATATGACAGTATCCTGGAAAGTGGAGTAGCACTGAAACCAGTTTACGGGCCTGGGTATCTTGGCTTGATTAACATGGGAAATACCTGCTACATGAACAGCGTTCTACAGGTTTGTGACCAGGAACCGACCGAAACAACCAATCGGAACTCTTTATTTAGGTTACGTGACTGGTTATTTCCTATTCGGTCGGTTCCTGCTGGTCGCTAAAAGAAGATTGTATCATTCCTTGTCGCAAGCCCGGCCACCATGTAGCATTAGTATTAGTGACTGGTCGGATAGTGTGCAAGCCAACATTCAAACATCGCCCAGTAGCCTAGTTTTTTAGCCCTGTTTTATTTCCAGGTATTACTGAATTGTGTTCCTGGTCTGGCTACAAAATACCTTGCTTACAACGGTACCCCTACATACGAGGTATGCAAACTGATTTTCTTGAACACTGATTCCTCAGGGAATGGAGTTCTAAAGTTTGCCAAAAAGTACTGCTGCAGAACCATTGAACAACTCTCATTGACTGCGCGCGCGAAAACGAGAAACTGTAAAAAGTAGTTTTTCAGCACTACAATCACAAGCGTTCGCGCGGTAACGCCCGAGGTATTATAAAGTGCTCTGACAAGCGCTTCTTTCAGATCCCAACAAGTCTTGCCTTTCAACTGAAAACACTGGTCCAGTACATACAGAATCCTGGTGATTACTCTAAAGCTGATACGATTCCTGGAGTTGGAAATGGTAGGTAATCACGGTTACATCAATTCTCAGAATTAAATTATGTATTACAATGTAAATTTAATGTAAAAAAGTTAAAGTTATTATTAATCCCTTATCTAACTATTCTTCCAGGAGTGAAACCAGCCCTTCTCAAGACTATAATAGGAAAGGGACACTCTGAATTCTCGTCCTCCCGACAGCAGGATGCACACGAATATTTCCTACACATCATTGACCTGCTAGGTA
>AVPN01000071.1:42905-55163 GCA_000695325.1 Pleurobrachia bachei | reverse complement strand
TCTCTCTCTCTCTCTCTCTCTCTCTCTCTCTCTCTCTCTCGCTCTCTTTTCTTTCTCCCTCTCTCGCTCTCAATCCATCTCTATCCCTCTCTCTTCCACCCACTTACCCATCACCCCCTCAGTACAAGAGGGCAATTGATCTGGCAAAATCCCGGAAGCGATCCAAGAAGTTTCTCAGTATTTCAAGAGGTACACATTGTAGTACACACTTTTAAAATGTAGAAGTCTATATTCTATAATAATAGTGGCCTATCTTGGTGTTGGCTGATCCCTTGGTTGTTGGTGTTTGATTGAAGTTTTATTAACCCTGTTCCCACCCTCACCTGGGTCAACGCAATTCACCCCTCTCACCCCTCACCCTCCCCCCTCCCTCAGGTAAGCAGCCCAGCGACGGAGGTAACTCCACCGACTCCTCCTCCTCTACCAATAAGACTAATGGGGGTGCAGTGGTACCCGCAGATGTAGCACGAACCAAGGCAATGAGCAGACCCATGCTGGAGCACCCTATAAGGTAATATGGAACACCATATATGGTCAATTGGACATTGGGATTAGCAATAAATATTACATAGATAACAAACATAGTTGTACTGCATTTATCTAACGTTGTATTTGAAAAGGGGAGAGAGATAATGAGAGATATAAGGTTGATGGTTTCATGCCTATTAGTATTTATTGTCAAACCCAAATCAAGAGATGAAGAAGTTACAAAAAACTCCCATTATTTTAATGAACTATGTACTCTCATTACATTATTTGAACTATTTTGAACTATGTACATAGATGAGATCTCCTCTCAGGAAGCCCCAGTTTCACACTGCGTGCCGGATTACACGACAGTTCCTGGACATCCTTGTTACCCTACCTTCCATCAAGGAAATTAAGAAACCATCGGAGCCAGAAGACCGGTGCTGGGCTTGTCAGGGATCAGAGAACCTAGACACGGTATGTAGTTGGTATCGGTATGTAGTTGTTACTGTATATCGGGATGTAGTTGATATCGGTATGTAGTTGGTGGTATGTAGTTGGTTGTATATCGGTATGTAGTTGGTTGTATATCGGTATGTAGTTGGTATGTGCTATGTACTATGTAGTTGGTGGAATAGCGACATTCCAGTGAGAGAGATGTGAGTGTGGGGGAAGAAGGGAGCAGAGTTTCTATCGACCGCGCGCGCTTCACACCGCGCTGCTGGAGGGTAAATAAAGTAAAGCGTGCAAACACTGTGAGAGTGCAACCGTGGGGTCGAGGGGTTTTTCAGGGTCAAAAAATCGTTTTTTTTTTCAGTTTATGGGGTTTACAGAAATGAGCCGGACCTTGTGGTACTAAGATTTACGCATTATTCAAATCCGTTGTAGTAGTTGGAAGTAGCTGTTATTGTTTAATTGAGGCTATCTTCTACTAACTCTCCATCTCTATTTCAGCGTGTTGCAATGCAGTGGAAAGGCTCGTTATCTCCCTTCTCCACAGATGTGGATTAGTCACAAATCCTGAGAAACTAGTCCAAACTCTTTGCCGGTTTTTCCGATATCGGGATCCGGAACTTCACGGCATTTTGTCTGCCCACCAGACATTCAAAAGACTAGTAAACACAACTAAATTGTCAATTATGCTGCGGATCTGTCTTAGTCAATTTGACGAGAATGCCAAGTTTAAAAGTGATTTTAACTCGCAATATCATCCGGAATCTCTTCGATTTGATCCCATTGGCAGAGATATGGATGGAAACCAGTTTTGGCTTGTCACGGTTAGTAACATATGAAACTTAGAAAGATACTCGCCCTCATAGGGCCTTTGACATACAAATGACATATATGGGCATACATTGATAAATATTCTCTCGGCATACACTACTTATTTAGGATATAAATCATGAACAGATGGTGCACGAAATGAGCATGTACAATAAATATGCACCCTAAACCTACGCTACTATTGGTTCAGTTTAGATTTTGACCTTTTCCATGTGACAATTTAGCTCAATCTGGATACCTCTCTCCCTCAGGATGATGAGAAATCACACCGGCTGTACCTGTGGCGCCCACCCTATGATGGATCTAACTGGACACTCCTATCTTCCAACAACACGGAGTTAGCACGGGTACTAGAACAGATCAGACCCAATGAGAGCGAGGCAGCGATCAAAGTCACCAAGATAGGTAAGAAAGGGTGACTCATGGTCACTGGCCATTGTTCATTGTAATACCCCATTCTACCTCACATATGTCACACTACCTCATATGTCACACTACCTCATACTAACATATTCATTGACAAAATGACAATCCAATCTGGCATGTTATACATCCCAGTTCTTAGTATTTCCCCACATCTTGTCACAATCAGCCTGCACTCCCCCTAAATGACTACCACCTATCACCTTATATTTACCCCACACCTTGTCTTCAGGTCAGGTATATCTGGCGCAGGTTCGCCCTCCCACTCCTGTCGAGGAACCTGAGAAGAGAAAGAAAACTAAAAAAGTGAAGGAACCGACCACTGTTGATCTTGATATTGAGCACCGAGTGAGGAAAAATGAAATCGGGGTATGTGTTTAGTTTAGTGTGAAAACCTGTTAGTTACCAATGGTTATCATGATTACGATTCAGCTATCAAGCTTTATCTAATAATTGAATCTTAGCTAAATCTCTAGACTAAACCCTCACAGAGCAGTGTGAGCTACACGTCTTGTCTTGTTCAGACTCTCTCTCTCCAAAGCTTCCCTAACCCCTCCCAACCACAGGAGAGAAAGAGTCTGCGTATAACGGACAGGAAGGTGTACAAGTTCGAGGGAGACGAGGAGGATAGTGGGGAAGATAGCGAGGAAGAGATAGAGGGACAGAAAGAAAAGGATAGCGAGGTAAGAGCTGCAACTCAGACACCAGATAATATCTGGTATCGAATCTGGCATCTGGCATCTGGCAGATATCTACCCCCTCAGATACTGTTTTGTTTAAGATGGGAATTCATTGAATTCAATTCTGTATTACTGAAGTTTTTTGATCTTTATTCTTGCTCTGTGTTCGCAGAATCGTTTGCGATAATCGAACTCCAATTTTCTCTCTCTCTCTCTCTCCTCCCCCCACTTACCCCTGCATTACCCCCTCAGTACAAGAGGGCAATTGATCTGGCAAAATCCCGGAAGAGATCGAAGAAGTTTCTCAGTATTTCAAGAGGTACACAATGTAGTATTCTACACAATTTTATAATGTAGTAATCTATAATAATAGCTGCCTATCTTGGTGGATGCTGGTGTTTGAGTGAAGCTTGAGTGAAGTTTTATTGCCCCGCCCCGCCCCCGGGTTAACCATCATTTAATCCATTATGATCCACCCCTCGGCACTCACCCCTCTCCCCTCCCTCCACCCCTTGGCACTCCCCTATTCCCTTTCTCTCCCCATCGCCTCTCCCCCTCCACAGGATTCCGCCTCCTCAATCCTTCCCTCACCACTCATCTCCATCCCTCAGGTAAGCAGCCCAGTGACGGAGGTAACTCCACCCACTCCATCCCCAACCCCACCCATCTCCCTCAGGTAAACAGCCGAGTGACGGAGGTAACTCCACAGATTCCTCCTCTTCTACCAACAAGACTAATGGGGGTGCAGTGATCCCTGCAGATGTAGCACGGACCAAGGCAATGAGCAGACCCATGTTGGAACACCCTATAAGGTATTATGGAACACCATATATGGTATTGTTTTGCATTTGTTCAACAGCAATAAATATTACATAGATAACAAACATAGTTGTGTACTGCATTTATCTAACGTTGAAAAGTTAGGATGTATTTTTTATCTGATAGGGAGAGAGAGATAATGAGAGATAAAAGCTTGATGGTTTGATGGTTTCTTTCATCCCCATTAGCATTCAATGTCAAACTGAAATCAAGAGAGGGAGAGAAGTTACAAAAAACACTCATTATTTTAATGAACACCTCAGGAAACCCCAGTTTCACACTGCGTGCCGGATAACTAGACAGTTCCTGGATATCC
The DNA here is from genome assembly GCA_000695325.1 of Pleurobrachia bachei. Lineage (NCBI taxonomy): Eukaryota > Metazoa > Ctenophora > Tentaculata > Cydippida > Pleurobrachiidae > Pleurobrachia > Pleurobrachia bachei. The sequence goes on along the minus strand of AVPN01000071.1, from coordinate 51,173 downwards.
TTGTTACACTACCTTCCATCAAGGAAATCAAGAAACCATCCGAACCAGAGGACCGGTGTTGGGCTTGTCAGGGATCAGAGAACCTAGACACGGTATGTAGTTGTATATCGGTATGTAGTTGGTATCGGTATGTAGTTGGTGGTATAGCGACATTCCAGTGCGAGAGATGCGAGTGTGGTGGAAGGAGGGAGCAGAGTTTCTACTGACAGCGCACGCATCTCGCCGCGCAGCTGGAGGGTAAATAAAGTAAAGCGTGCAAACACTGTGAGAGTGCAACCGCGCAGCCCTCTTTCATGTAAATACATGACATTTTAGCAAGCCCAAACCACGTGTTGGCTACTCCCCGCCAGCCATGCCTGTACCCCCGTTCCCATCCCCAACACACCTACATACCGTACCGCACGACGGGACAGCTCCAAAAAGAACGGAATCAATCGGACAAGAGGAAAGGGAGGGATAGAGCGGTGTAGAGATGTGCATGTTATACAATGTACAACCAACGGACACTTTCCCACAGATGTTGTTTTGTGATGGATGTGATCTTGCTACTTATCACATGGCCTGCCTGCACCCTGCCATAGAGGTTATTCCTGAAGAGGACTGGTACTGCCCAATTTGTGAACAGGTAGGAGGGGAAACCAAGACATGAAGATGACATTATTCTGTCTAGAAGTATCTGTACTTCTACTTTTATTCACTCCTTTCTCTATCACCCACATATTCTTAAAAACCCCCTCTCCCTTCCTCAGTTGTTGCTCTACCTACACTTACAGCAAAAGTTCAGGAAGCTCAACTTACACCTGATTGCCCGGGGGACTCCTAGTGCTACGAAAGTTAGAAAGAAACCCAAGTTACAACACTCTACAGTTCACTCTGCCCCAAGGTATGTCAGGGTATTGGTAAATAACACTGGGTGAGTGTGTTTTTGTCTGCTTGTGTTCTTGAGTCTTCCTATAATATATCGGCGCCGACAGACCTAAATCAGGGTACGAACAGCAAGGACTCAAAAACCAACCTAACTCTTTCAGGCCGAACCAAGGTAGACCCCAAATGAAGGCGTTTGTCCGGTTTTCAACACCTCAAGGCCGCCCTGAACCAGGCACAGTACTCCCCCAGTCCGTGTACTCTACCAGTCGGTTACAAAGGGGATTACACTCTGCTGGGGGCCTAATTACACCTCGATCATCTAACAACAAGTAAGCAGCAAGTCACTCTTCTGAGTTAGTGTTACACACAGATACGTAATAATCGCCTTGTTAACTCTCCTCCTGGTATATACTGATTACGAACGCTGTACTACCTGTGTCAGATCATTGGCCGTTCAGAGCATTATCCTGACAGTGTACTACAGATTGAGTAAGAATGTCTGTACCATCTCACATTCAACACCCTGTACCTCCCACAGTGTTGTTCACAGTACCACTAGTTCATCTCCCATGGCAGTCTCTACAGTAACAACACGGAGACCCAGACCTAAAATATCTGAAATAGGTCGTCTCACGGAGCGTGCTATGAAGGTATGTCAATATTCTAGGAATAACCAATCAGAACTCGCTATTTAGGTCACGTGACTGGTTATCAGCCAATCAGGGACCAGTATTTCCTGGTATGGTAATATTCTCATGGCTTTGTGCCAGTTATACACTTTACAGTTTTGTTGCCTAGCCATGCTAACCAGAGATATATCGTGTATTTAGAAACCTCAAGCCAGTTATATCAATTGATATTTACCCCGCAATATTATATATACCAGAGTCTCTTGTTGTTACTCAACAAAGAATCTCTGTTCCGCAGGTATACGAGCATAACATTGACGATGATAACGTCCGGGGAAGAGGGAAGAGGGTTAGCTCAGGGGAGGAGGATGAGGTGGAGGAAGATGCGATACTAATGAGACCAGAAGATGTGGTGTCCAGTGAAAGTGATGATGAAGATGAATTCTCATATCGACCCCGGGCTGGTGTCTCGACTAACGGTAAAGTTTATTTGGGCTGCAAGAAGTCCCTCAGGCTGTGAATGTTTGCTCAAAAAATTACGCGTGTTTGCAATATCTGGGCACTGGGCGGTTAGGGAATTTGATCTTTGTGCCTCTCATCCTGGAAATGCGATGAAGATTGGAAGAATGTTACACGATTGGTGGTGAAATCCCAAGGCTTTGTTTACCGCACTGCACGCGGCTGGTAGTGTAGGAGTGACTGCGTCACCAAGTAACACGAGGGCGATAGATAGAAAATTCTGCAGAAATTTAGAAACTGTAACATGAGTGTTGTGACGTAGTTAAAAACATGATATAGGAGACAGGGAGACGATGGGATGTTTTTCACACATCCTATCCCGATCTGTCACTCATTTCAACAGGATACCTAACAAGTTTGTGCCACTATAAACTTCTTGGCACCATTCTCTGCCATCTTACATACATCATATTGTGTATAACGCATACACATCATGTGTTGCTGAGTAAGGGGTTACTCAACAAATCATGTGTATTATATCGCTGGGCTATAAGAACTGGGAGGAAAGGTTCTCAATTTCTCTTGGACGTCGAATATTGCAAAAGTTTTGGGTCATGACAAGAATATCACCATCTCTCTCTCCAGGTTATTATAACAACAACGGTACATCACCCAACAACAGTTACCATGGTTACACGAGCACCTCCCGACGGTACACTGGTGATGACTTCCTAGCTGAGGCACCCACCCGTGCTGTCATGGACAACACGCCTCCCTCTAGGATGGGGTATGTAGTGACAAATTACATTCTTTATTTTCCATCTTTCTCTCGCTTACTTTCTCTCTATATTTCACTTTTGAATTTTTACCTGTCACGACATCCCTTTGCTTTCTCCACTAATCATCACTCATATTTGATAAAGCCTACCTACATCCCACGAAATATAAAAAGGCCAAATCGTTTGCCTATCACCTCTCAGTTTCCCTCTTTATCACTGTCCCAACTCTTTATCTGATCATTCCACCAATTCCAATTAATGATAATCCTCCTTTCTCCAGATACAATCCTCTGGGCTCCCTGTACGGCTCCGCTCGACCCCGACCGTCCAATAACAAATCGTCCCGGCCAGTCCAAGGTTCTAATATGGGATATAATTCAACAACCAACAGATCATCCCGCCCAACACCGTCCCCTTCATCCCGCCCCTCATCGACCCCTTCATCACATCAAAACACCGCTACAGCCATAATGAACAGCAGCCGTCCCCGAACAAAACGAGAACTTGAGGTACAGTATTTTAATCTTTTAGACGTTAGTACTTTGGGATCTTTTAGTACGCTGGGTTTCAGTGGGGGATATGGAGGTTTTTGAGTAAAGAAATACTTGAGCTTTCTTTAGAAACATCCAGAAATATACTGGTCCTCTGAAGATAGAATTACAGTGCAGGTCACGCTATGATTCTCAGAATGATATCATATAGTGACCCCAGTAGTAATTCATCTCACTCTAATCCTGCATCAGAAAACTATCCCCCAATACTCCTCTCTCAGCCACATGGAAGACCCACCAAGAGACCCAGCATGATGGGACAACAGAACGGAGGAGCTAAACCTGCTGAGCCCCCTCGAAGGACCGTGTTACCAGTAAATGGGGCCATGTTGAGCGCCAAGGATCACACTGACCAGATATCACGGGAAAACAGTGGTGAGTTGTATTGAGATCATGTGTAAACGTTCTGTGTAGTTACCGCGCCAAGCAGTTGTTGAGTAAGGGTGAGACAAAAACCAACCTGGATATAGGTTACCGTAGGACCCAGGATTCCTGTTAGGCCAATGCTCTGACAGCAAAATTCCTGATTCACAAATACCATCTACCCTGAATTTTATCCAATTGTGGTTTCCAAATAACGACCTGTCTCTCTCTCCACCCCATAATAACACTGCATACTCCAGGTAACGTTACCATGGATACTAAAAAGTTGTCAGAGGCTCAGTTGAAGGCCCTCGCAGCCTGGGAAGAGGAAGAGAGAGAGCGACTCAGATAGAGGTCAGATAGATTTATGTTGGCCGTCTCGCCGACTCAGGGGAACCACACATGATCATCATCACGTGATATGTAGCTCTGCCGTCACATGTTGAAGCTCAGATAAAGTCGCTAAATCAAAATGGAATAAACGATCAGCGACAAATGGGCCGATCAGTAGACCTTGTTGAGTTACTCAACAGAGTATCCACAAATTGACCCTCGCCGTGGGGGAATGCAGGACAATTTAGCATCTAGCGTCTGTTAGGGCGCTACACGTGTCGTTGTTTAAAGGTCTTTGATGTAGGACGTGTGTTATTTGTTGAGTTGCACTACTCAACAATTTGAGATCTTTATAGTCTGATCTCGTCCCAGTCTGATCTGTCTAGAGCAGATCGGGGATCAAAACTAGTGTGATGAGAGTAAGTTATTTGTCCGTGCACTCAAGCATTCTTTTCGTACGAAGCACACAATGTAGACTGTCTACTTTTTCGACACCAATTGAACCGAAAATACGCTTGTATTGTTTTGTGCAAATCATTCGAAATATAAAGAACAACGTCACAACAAAATATTATCTGTCGCTATTATATAGAGTGGATAGTGAGGCATTATCCATCTTATCCAACTGAAAATAAGCCGAGAACTACCTTGATATACAGTGGCTAGAAAACCGCTTGGAACCAAATAAAATCATCTGAAAACTTCACTTAATACAATTACCACTCTCAAAAACTGGCTACAAATTATAACGAAGCTAGATGCCTCAAAAAACAATAAAACTATCCCAAAGAAACAATATAATCCAACTGAAAAAAAACACGGCCCAAAACACACATTAATCGATTTTAACAGTTTGTCGAGCTGTTGTCCTTCTTCCCAGGGTGGCTGAAACCCAGAATAGACCCACATAGCCCATTATACACGCTCCCAAGAAGAGACTCAACCCTGTGGAGTCTAGAATCCCCAATATGGGGTAGGCCCACACTCCCGATTGGTAGTACACATATAACACTGTCATAAGGTAACAGGAAGGAAACAGGACGGCTAGGAGAAGTCCATGTGTAAAGGATGGCACTGTGTGGTGAACTAGGACCAGCTCCGCTATCGACCAGATAATAATGACAGTGTGTTTCTGGTGGTTAAAGAAGGGGGTTATCATCTCGTCCATCCAGGCTGGGAACACCATCTCTCTATCCCAGTGGTAGAGACCCCAGAACATGGCCGCCACGAAGACGGAGAGGGGCAGGATGAGCACGTGGTAAAGATAGTCCCGAAGTTGGCGGAGGGAGGTTGGGAGGGAGGTTGTGAGGAGGGAGAGGGTGCCGAATAGGAGGTAGTATAAGAGTTGGAGCATCGCGTTCCAGTGTGTCAAGTACTTCCATTTACCTGAAGGAAAGGGTTTGGATGTTAGGAGAGTGATGTAAGGTTACCATGGTAACAGAGTTATGTCTGAGGAGAGGGAGGAGGGGTCGTAGAGCCAAGGAAAATGAAAGGCCGAAGAGTTGGACTTGGGATGTCTGGAGAGCGAGAAAGATTAGGAAGGGTCTAAAGGGTGGATAGATTATTTAGGGGTATAAGGCCAGGCCTAGTCTTGGGATTGTTGCGGTTTGGGACAGACAAGATTACCTGCAATAACTGCACCCCTATCAATAATTATTTTCCCAGTCTACGAAACCCTTTCTGCATAAATCTTAAACCTCTCTTTCTCTCTCTCTCAGCTTCCCATCTCCCCATCTCTCTCATCCCCCTGAGCCTAATTCCTAAACTATGCCGCCGCAAAATATGGCCTGTCTCAGAGTGCCGACGCGTTGATTACTCAGAAAAAAGTCCTGTGCCCTATTCCAACTTCTCAGACTTCTCGTTCCCTCTCTCCCACTCTCTCTATCTATCTATCTATCTATCTCTCCCCTTCTCCATAGTTTGCGACAAGTGTTACACATATTCGGGACATTCAGATCCCTAGGAGACATAGTAGGATGCACTCATAATTCATACATATCTCGGATTTAGAATTGAGAAGGATCGAGAAAGAAATAAGAGATAGAAAATATTTGTCGCTGAATAAGTTAGGGGACCCTAGTGGCATAAAATGAGGTATGTGGTGTGGGGGGTGGCACACTTTTTATACGATTATTGAGATGATGATGCCACCTCATTCCTTCTCTCTCTCTCTCTCTCTCTCTCTCTCTCTCTTCTCTCTCTCTCTCTCTCTCTCTCTCTCTCTCTCTCTCTCTCTCTCTCTCTCTCTCTCTCTCCCTCCCTCTCTTCTTACCTCCATAAGTCTTGTCAGCAGGTGTATACACGGGGTATTCAATTCGATACCAACACACAAAGAGGTGGTAGGCTAACATACATCTGTAGAACAGAACCTCAACCGAGCTGGAGCTGGCGATCGCCGTTATCATGTCGCTAAATCGGGTAATAATAAGGGGTCAAGAAGATTATAAAAGTAGCAAAATGCAACGGATTGAGATAATCATAGAGTTAAGGTTGAAGGGTCGCCGACATGCTCTTATAATTTAAAACTGCTCCTTTAGAAAACGAATTTTACAAATACTGTTACTCGTAAAACGTAGCTTCACACGCTATAAATGATTGCTCTAATCTCGCTCACTCTTTCCTCGTGCGGATCTTTCACATTTCTCATTCGCTAAGCATAAAGTACAAAGTGGTAGGAAAGAGAGAAAGAGACAGAGACAGACCAGCAACACGCACACATCTAATGCCTGGCCTATTATATATTGGCCTAATAATTTGCATTTTCTCTCACCCTCCCTTCTCATATCTCTATCTCTCCTTCTCCACTAGAACTACGTTGTTTTGCGCGATTAGATGGCCTTCAACACACAACATCTGATCAACTCCAAAAGTGTTTTTATTGCCCACTCTGCATCTGACTGGTCTCAACTATTATAATAGCACTCTCAATATCCTTTTCCAAATACTGCACTGTCTAGCCAGACTAGGAAACACCAAATTTATTGAATCTGCCCGTCAAATTTGATTGGATTTCGTTGTTAGACCCCCATGTTCTCTCCTAGCTAATGATGGTTGAGACGGTCGAGTGAATTTTTGGAAAGAGTGAGACAGGACGGACAATCCTAGAATGAACACTGAAAATTGTAGAAAACTGAAAAATACTGTCAGACAGGAGTAACAGAACCCCCTCCCCACTGAAAAATAAGAAACGGTCAGCGGCAGACAAGCCGAACAGAATCGCTATAACACTCCAGACGCAAGACGATATAGGGCATTCGAAGAGCTTCCTGTCTAACAGAAGTGAAAGATAGGAAGAGAGTCAGAGAGGTTGAGAGAGATAGGGAGAGATAGAGAGGGAAAGGAAAAAGCAAGTTGAGGGAGTGTCATGCTATATCCCGCAACACCGTACTAAAAGTGTAACTTGGTGAAAAAATACCAACAAATGAAGGCCAGGTAATGAGACAAATATTGGGATGAACAAGGATAGTCGGTAGGTTGGTGTGTTGATGAAAGTATAGTGCAACTATAGGGGCATGAAGAGAGCTAAAGATAGAGATAGAAATATAGGAGAATAGTACGATAGGAGGGATAGGAAGGAGGAATATTTGTCGTCAAGACAAATATCATAGCCTCTTTCTGTCTCCCTTTCTATCTATCTATCTCTCTCTCTATCCATCTTTCTATCTCCCTCTCTCTCCCTATCAAGCTATGCCCTATCACTTTCTATACTTTCTAGTATGATTTCATAGCCACCAGACATGCATAATATCCCCTTCTGTCCTAGCGCCTAGTGTCATGGTCAAACATGAATCATATTCCATCTGAGGTTACTCGACAATCATAGCTGAGGTGGTATGCCGGGGGAGAAAGAGGTCAAACTAAAATGCGGACAATAGGTCATTTAAATTGGACAAGAAGCAGATATAAGAAGCAGACCATCTATGAAGAAAAGATACCACAAGTTCCTAGTTGGAAAGTAAGATATTGGAGATGATATTGCATGCAAATGCTTGAAAAGGGGCCGCCAACACAAGAGTGATGGGGTTAACTGCTGTATGAGGGTTCAGGGAGAGGAGTACAAGGGAACGATCACAGAATGGGCAATGAATATTGAACACGTCTCTTCTCTCTTTATCCGGTTCCTCCTCTCTTCACTATCCTTCCCACTCTCTCTACCTCTCTCATCTCATGTATCAACAATAGCGGAATTAAATTACTAGTTCAGTGTAGAGTTACTCTTTTACACATGCTACACACAATCTTTCTCTCTCTCTCTCTCTCTCTCTCTCTCTCTCTCTCTCTCTCTCT
>AVPN01000071.1:30560-41990 GCA_000695325.1 Pleurobrachia bachei | reverse complement strand
TCTCTCTCTCTCTCTCTCTCTCTCTCTCTGTCTCTGTCTCTGTCTCTCACTCTTGCATGTAGAAAGCTCTGCTGATACACACTTCACACAACAAATAGTCACCAGCGATATCAAAAGAAGTAGAAGAATATTCAGTAACAAAATATAGGTTCGCCTTGTAGAGTAAGGGGGAAGAGTCAACAAGGTTCGCCGGTCGTTGAATATTATTATCAGATGCAGGACTGTTATCGGTCGTGGGGGTGAGCAAAGGCTGCCGAAGAGACGTTGTGGTGACTTCCCCGACCGAAAGAGAGAGAGAACGGGTAGAGAGAGTTCATCTCAGCAGCACCGAAGGCAGAGAGGGAGCTCATTGCAGCACCGAAGGCAGAGAGGGAGGTGAGTGTGGACCTGGGCAAGTAAAGGAAAAGCCGCAAAGTTCATATTGGAAGACAACACGGAAGATAATGTGTGTGTAGGATATATCGGCCGGAGAGAAAGAGGCTGGAGAGTGGTAGAGAGAGAGAGAACGGAGAGAAATGAGCGACAGAGAGAAAGAGAGTGTGTGTGTGTCCAGCTCAGAAATGAAAAGAAGGTAAGGAAGGGAAGGAAATGGGGCAGGATTAATCTGGAGAAATATATTCCTGCATTATTCATGTCATTCCTGCATTATTATCCATAGAAACAACAAAAGTTAGGATTCAGTAGCACATATAAAATTATCGAAAAGCTCTGAATATACTGATCCTATACTGCAGGGAACAGTGTGAATTATGGAAGCTAAATAGGTTCACGCCGCATCTCTGTGTGAGGGTTCGGTAGATCAAGGCCGTACTACTATCTGTGCAATCATTTACCAGTGCCACTCCCAAAACAGTCCGTACTAGGTACATTCTCTCTAACACACACTGACAGGTGATATATGGGCATATGACATCAACAACATGACATAATAACAGCAAGAGTTGGCAGGATATATCATGTAATGTACACGTCATGTAGAGGCTATCATGCGAGACGAAACGAATGACGAGAGAGAGGCCGTGTAAAGCTGCTGTTGGAAGTATAAAGTATAGAGTGAAGTAGTCTGCATGGCAGTGTAAAAACTCATGCAGGTTGCTCTCAGTGAGCAGTGCTCGCAAGCAGGGGGCAAGACAACAAGACCTGGCACTATTACAACAAGGCGGGGGAAGGGTAGAACTATTTCTGACACGGAGAGAGACAAAATGAGAGACTGAGAGAGAGTGGGTGTATGAATATGATATTTGACACTAGCCAAAGACCAACAGCTATCTCGCAGCAGGAGGGCCATCGACACGAACCCTTTAGTTTAGCAGCTGTTCCTCTGTTTCTCTCTCTCTCTCTCTCTCTCTCTTTTTTTTTTCTTTCTCTCTCTCTCTCTCTCGCTCTCTCTCTCTGTCTCTCTTTCAAGATCCTGCTTATTTCCACTGTCTATATTAATGTTAAAAACATATCCCGCCTGGCGGAAAACTAGTTTCTTTCTGGTTGTTTTAGACATTAATTCGTCTTGACTGAGACATGCACATGTTGACACAAGTTATAGTCGAGACTTGACAACAAACTCCGACAGTACTTGGTCGACCCTCCGAACAAAATAAAGCAAGACAGTACCCAAGAAATCGGGTGTTCAGCTACTGCCTGTCTAAACCGGATTGGAAGATTTGGACTTCTGTGCCACTGGGGCTACTGGCAGAAGGGAGCAACTGGCATGGCATCATAGAGCAGAAGGGAGCTACAGCTCTATATCAGTACTCTATCATCAGTAACTGCCTGGCAGGATACGGAGGTGAAGGGAGTGTTGCTGCAAGAGTGTGAAAGTCATGGGAGCTGTCCAGGCCGTGTAACTTGTAAGGGTCACTAACATGACATGACATGTAACAGAGAGGAAGAGATGGTAGAGATAGAGGGAGAGATAGAGTGAGAGATGAGGGAAAGAGGGTATAGCGTTAGAAGGAGAGATAGGGAGGGATCTCACTGCATTTACGTCATAAAGTTTGGAAGCTTTCCAGGTGCTTACACACACATTCATACAATTACACAATAAGAGATCTGTATCATACACGTAAACACAGTAGTAGTGCTTCTAAACGACAGTGCCATGAACAGCGAGACTAGAGAGAGAGAAGGCAAACAAAGTTGTTGGGCGTGTATAACTATTGTTGTAGGATGTCTTTGTTTTGTTATCAGATGCAGAGTTAGATCAGTCTGGGAAGGACAACAAATAAACCTCACACTTGAGAAAACAATCGTCACGATACCTCACGACACAGTCAAAGACTCTCTAACAGGCAATCACACACAACAGTCTGGCGTACTAAAAACAGTGGGCAATCTAAATCAGCTCGCCGCTGTTATAGCATCTACTGGGCATTTAGAAGCCATCAATGATCAAGGTGCATAGAGATAGAGAGAGGGGGAGAGACTAGGGAGAGATAGAGAGGGAGAGATAGAGAGAAATCAATGAACATCCATCATCAGCCACTGGACAAACTCACACAAACAACTTCCATATTATCTATCTCCCTCTCTCTCCCACTCTATCTCCTTCTCTCTCTCATTCTCTCTCTCTATCTCCCTCACTCTCACCTCACTCTCCATCCTTCTCTCACTCACCTTCCCTCGCTCCCTCTCTCCATCTCTCTCTCTCCCACACACAGCTACACACGTGCCTGCCGTGTATGTAGGGTACTGTCCCAGGGCAGGTGATCCCCGTGTGTCGGGTTGTCACGTGTCATCACCACGTGACACCCCTTGCAGCAGCCCAACACTCTCATTCTCCCACACTGCTCGATATGAGAAGAACCGCGGAAGTGAGAGAGATAGAGTGATAGAGTGATAGAGGGATAGAGGGAGATAGAGTGATAGAAGGATAGCTATAATAGAGATCAGAGAGATAGAGTGAGAGAGATCAGTGAGAGAGACAGGGTTAAAGAAAGATGTAGAGAGATAGAGAGAAAGATAGTTTTGATAGAACGAAAATAAAGAGAGAGAAAAAAAGATGGAGAAAGTGAGAGACAGAGAGAGATAGAGATATGTCAGCGGGTGATTAGTTCTTCTATCAAGGCAATTCATATATCATTATTTTACACAGTGGAAAACACGATGCTTGTTTTCATAGAGAACAAATAAATTCACAAAAATTCTAAACATAAAATAGTCAGACAAATACAATCATCATTTGATTTTGATTTTAGCAGAGTCCTAAATCTCAAAAAAAATCATCAATTTAGCAGAGTCCTAAATCTCAGACAGTCAGTTTATTTCACAGTTTTCTAATCCTAAGCCTAATTTTTTTCTGTCTCCAAAACCTAATAATGATTGCTCTAAATATCTCTCTCGTGCCATTTTATTTTCCCTTTCTGGTTTTCCAACTTCGTCCCGTTTTTTCTAGAACGATCCATTTAGAAATTGACTGATGGCACATTATATATGAATCGTTTGAATACGTGTGGGAATGTTCCGACCCAATCTATTCGACAGCGGACCGAGTCGTGGGTTGTGTCTTTTAGGGCAGTGCAGGTTCTTTGGATCTGATTTGTGATCTCGATTGAAGGTCCTCATGTACGCAGTTATGACTACATGTCCAGGCTGGATATTAGCAATTCAGTAGAAGGTCCTGTTATACAGTTTATGAACTGGAATAACTGAGTACATATATTGTTCAGTAGACCTCTAGGCCGACGACATCGTTGTGGGACCACCGTCTCCTCTGGTCAGACACGATGGTAATAACACTGTAGTTGATTGCCAGACATTTAGCTAGACACGAGTCTGATGGTGATGTGGGTATCCTGTGAGAAGAGGAGTGTTAAAAGTGTGTTAGACGTTAGTTCTTGTTTTGGCTGGCCATATAACCAAGTGACAAGTCCCAAGACATGACATGTTCCCAGTCTGGCCCGGTCATGTCACATTGTGACACATGTCCTCCCTTCGCATTAAATTAGGAGGGAAGTCACGTTTTGGTTAGTGATTGCAGAGCTGCAGAGTGCAGGTTCTGCTGCACAGGTGCAGGAAAGAAGTGAAGATAGGAGGAGAGAAATGGAGGGGAAGGAAGATGGTGGAGGGGTGCCCTTCTGTCAATTCATTTCATGGCCGAGACAGACAGACTTATTGTAGATAACATGGATTTGAGGGGGAAGGAGGAGGAGAAGGGCGTGAGAAAGTGATTAGTACCACACTGTGCCAGGGGTCAGAGAGGGGGGGAGTAGAGCACAGCTGTATTATTATTCCTGCCAGGATTCTGTGTGAGTTCTCTTCATGTGCAGCTCATTAGTAAATTACTTTAGAGATGGGATCTACCTATGACGTGATCCATCGCGAAAAAAGGGATCTTGAAATGAGCAGGATCTGATCAAGATCTTTTCATAGGCATGCATTGTGTGAGTGAGGGGGAGGGTGGAGCCGGCCAATAATTAATGAGGATGAGGATCCTTGTCTAGCACTTTTTGAATTAATGAGGATCCACATTAATTCCCCTCCCCCTGAATGACATCATACCCCGAGTTCCAACAACATTTGTTGTTGAATACCTTACTCAACAAAACAACATTGAATGAAAATCGAAAAATGGCCAAGTTTGCGTTCATGAGCAGGGTTATTTTCTGTAGCCCCCCTCTCCTTCGAGCTTCCCTCCTTATATCCTACCTCACTTTATCCAGATCACTCTCGACACTGGGTGCTTTTCTGAGCTGCCTGTCATTCCACGAGGGTGCCCTGAGAAAGAACAAATGAATTAAAATCAATGAATAACCAGTCTTATCTTCTGATTCGAAACCTGTCTCCTAACTAAGTTTGTTGCCCCTTGACCTCCCCCTTCCCTCGTTGCCTAGTTACCTGACCCCCTCGTTGCCCCTAGTTACCTGGGACTCTCCTCCACAATAGTGGGTGCTGCTATGGTGGTCCTCTGTACCCTCGTCCCTCACCTATACTGACCCCCTGGTTACCTAGTTATCTGACCCCCTTCCCTCGTTGCCCCTAGTTACCTGGGACTCTCCTCTACTATAGTGGGTGCTGCTATGGTGGTCCTCTGTACAGCTGACACACTATCATCCATGTTCATCGGTATAAAACTCTTCCTCTTTAAACTAAACACCAGGGCAGCGGGGGTACTGGATAATCGCCTGGGGATCAGGGGTAAGGATAGTTTTAGTCGCCTGGGGGTGGGTTAGGGAGTGCTGGATTAGGATAATCGCCTGGGGGATCAGGGGTGAGTAAGGGACTATACTGGATAATCGCCTGGGGCCGGGGAGGGGGAGTTAGGGAATATACTGGATAATAGGTAATAGCCTGTAATCTGTATAACAGAGGGGAGGGCCAGGGGGTGAGTAAGGGAGCATGGTTTTTTAGCAGCTGGATAACCGCCTGGGGTGTGAGTAAGGGGTGGTTATCGTACTGGTTACAGCTCAGAATACTGGGGAATGAGATAATGCAGGAAAAATGGAATTAAACTTCAATTTGAAGGCTAGGGGAGAGGAATTACGGGTTATGTAATTGCATGGGCAAATGATGGTTAGGTAGCTATATAGCCCAGATTTATTCTCGGCGGGCATGACATGATCCCTAATATTATATCCGTGGAAAATGGAATGCGTGCAGTGTGTCCTTGCATTTAAACAGACAGCTTAACTAGCGGAAGCTGGCCGAGAATTCAAAAACAGAGTCTTCTAGAAAAACGCAGTACGAGACTTTTTGAAGATCTCGAAAATCACGGTGCTATAAGCTGCTGTGAAGAGAGAACATCTTAGTGAGCATCATGGTTAACCCCGTACGCGAATATTTTTCTTTGTGCAAGAGATCCGAGTGAAATTCTGCAGTATTTTATAGTTGCATGCAGCTGCAGTAGCTGGTTAAAGTTATAATTTGCCTGCCCTCGCCTAGACTGGTTAAAGACTGGTTAAACAACAAAATACTCAAGTTTAGGGTGGGGGAATTTCACTCTCTTTTGCACAAATAAGAACATCTTATGGGCAACAAATGCTCACTAAATAACAATTTCTCTCTCCCTCTTTCCTTCTCAGCAGCTAATTGGCACGCACCGTGATTTCTGAAATTCAAAAATTCTCGTACTCTTTCCTAACTACTGATCTTTCTCTCATTACCTGCGATTAATACTCTTTAACCTAACAGTTCCAAACAACTTTCTCAATATATTACCTGCGATTAGTGGAGCGTGTTTCAATGTGGTAGTTGTACCGGAGAAACTTCCTGATGTCTGGTATCCGGAATATGTAAACTACTGGGTTTATAACGATTGACATAAAACACAGGATATCCGAGAGTCGTGAGAGGATCTCACTCGTCACTGCAGAAAACACACGAATTAGAAGTGTTTATGTTTGATTAACTAACTTGCGCCCAATTAGTTGAATTAATTGACTTATACAAGGGTCTAGGGGTCTATTGAGAACAAGCATGTTGCTGCTTACCCATGTATTTAGAGACCATGTAAACAAGGGATGAGACAGAGATGACAGTGACAATAATTATGGGGGTCCACATGAGTCTGCTCTGGTAGGTATTAGTGAGTCGGGGACAGTGCTTCACGTAACTGACTGTGTTGGACCGGGCCTGGATTATCTCACGCCAGATACCTGGTGCGAGGGGTGTTAGTTACCACTTGGTTACCATTTAAATACCACCATGATACCATTAGTTACCACCATGTTACCGTCCCGTTACCATTAAATATCATGTGTTGGAAAATAGTCACCATACCAATTTCAAAGTTCTCGACAAAGGTACATAACTCTTACATTGCGAACACACAGATGGGAGGGAGAAGGAGGCAGACTATCTCCTTTGCTAGGGTCTCTAGGAAGATGGAGTAGGCACACGTTCCTTGGAAGTGGAGATACTCCGTAGTGATGGTGTTTCTACTCATCATGACACCTTCTGTAGTTGGGGAGACGTGGGTTTTTTATATGGGCGTCCCATTATGGGCCGGGGTTGTCATGGGGGAACGACTGTAGAACCATGTACCTACCAGCAAGAGAAAAGAGGACATTTGGAAGCCAGCTGAGAAATATGAGGATCTTCATTCGTCCTGAATCCAGGATACATTTGTAATGGATGGGCTTCCAAAATGTGATGAACCTGTAGATAGGGAAGTGGCGGAGAGTGGAGTGGTCATAGGATAGATAGAGAGATGGTTGAGAAAATCTGGGGTAAACAGAATTCAAGAGTATATTAGAGAGAGAGGGAGATTTGATGAACTGCAATAATTTATCAAATGTTTAGGTAGATGTTTACTAGTTTGAACCCTTGCCAATACCACCCTTGATTTTGCCCTTTACAGACAGTAAGCGTGAGAGTAAAGTTGGCGGTAGATAATTGAACCATTTGTCTGAAGCTAGAAAGGCCCAGGTCACGCTACCTGTCAACGAATGCACGACAGTTTTATAGCGCATTCGGGACAATTGTCACCCATTGAAATAGTGAGCTAGAAAGGGGAAGTCACCGAGTCACGCTATATTATGTCAATCATATCAAACCTGTCAATGGTAATGGGGAGTAGGGCCACAGTATTGATGTAGCGGAACAGGCCAAATGTAAAGGATGAGATCACACACCAAGCCCTGAAATATGGTAGTGGTATTGTACTTCTTGGTTTACTGTTGGTTGTTATGGAAACAGAATTGCTTTTTCCAGATGTTAATAGCCATGTAACGTACAGTTAGGATCATTATTCCTTACCCTAGTTTTTCGAAGCATGAATGGAAGTCTGATACAATTAGTAGAGGGGATCGAAGGAAGAGACCGGTTAGAGACAAGCTCAGATCTAGAATACTCAGGTTTCCGACGCCCCATTTCTGGTTTTCTGGTACTATCTGAAAATGGTCCGGCTTATCAATCGGCCAATCATGAACCTACCGACACAAGTAAACAGCCAATCAGAACTCGTTATTTAGGTCACGTGACTGGTTATCAGACAATCAGGGACCAGTATTCCTGTCATTGAACTTACCGGTCTTGTTATCAGTAGAACAAGTACAATGATGTTGCAAATCACCCCCGCAACACAGAACAGGAACACAGCCGCTGCCTGGACATAGTCGATCATATTCAGTTTACTGCAGACCTCCTGGGTAACAGCAGCTGCAAAAATAACTCCACCACTGGTGTTCATATTATAAGCTATGGAAGAGAGAGAGTAAAGTGTGGGGACTATTCTGATTCACAAGAAGTTGAATTATATTGAATTTAGATAACAATATTCAAGTCGTTCAGATTTCAAAATCAAGATAAAGGCACCTCCCCCCAGCCGCGCATGCCAGAAAGCAGTAATATGTTTTTGTAGTCTTTAAGCCAAAAATGGCATTTTGCGACGCCAATTGCAAGACCCACAGTGCACTAATCGGTCTGAAATTTGGTATGCAGTGCCCCATAGTCTAGATCTACTGTAGTTCAAAAGGGCAAGTCTCTATCTCTTTAGTCTTCTAGAAAAACGCCGTACGAGACTTTTTGAAGATCTCGAAAATCACGGTGCTATAAGCTGCTGTGAAGAGAGAACATCTTAGTGAGCATCATGGTTAACCCCGTACGCGAATATTTTTCTTTGTGCAAGAGATCCGAGTGAAATTCTGCAGTATTTTATAGTTGCATGCAGCTGCAGTAGCTGGTTAAAGTTATAATTTGCCTGCCCTCGCCTAGACTGGTTAAAGACTGGTTAAACAACAAAATACTCAAGTTTAGGGTGGGGGAATTTCACTCTCTTTTGCACAAATAAGAACATCTTATGGGCAACAAATGCTCACTAAATAACAATTTCTCTCTCCCTCTTTCCTTCTCAGCAGCTAATTGGCACGCACCGTGATTTCTGAAATTCAAAAATTCTCGTACTCTTTCCTAACTACTGATCTTTCTCTCATTACCTGCGATTAATACTCTTTAACCTAACAGTTCCAAACAACTTTCTCAATATATTACCTGCGATTAGTGGAGCGTGTTTCAATGTGGTAGTTGTACCGGAGAAACTTCCTGATGTCTGGTATCCGGAAGATGTAAACTACTGGGTTGATAACGATCGACATGAAACACAGGATATCTGAGAGTCGCGAGAGGATCTCACTCGTCACTGAAAATACACATGATTTAGATTGGAAGTTTTTATATTTGAATTAACTAACTTATTGCATGAGAACATGTTGTTGCTGCTTACCCATGTATTTAGAGACCATGTAAACAAGGGATGAGACAGAGATGACAGTGACAATAATTATGGGGGTCCACATGAGTCTGCTCTGGTAGGTATTAGTGAGTCGGGGACAGTGCTTCACGTAACTGACTGTGTTGGACCGGGCCTGGATTATCTCACGCCAGATACCTGAGGGGAGGGGAGTTAGTTACCACTTGGTTACCATTGGTTACCAAGATGTTACTATCCCGTTACCATTTGGTTAGTTACCATTTGTTGGAAAAGAGTCACAAAATCAGAACTGAAACAAAGACCACTTACCAAGATACATTGCGAACACACAGATGGGAGGGAGAAGGAGGCAGACTATCTCCTTGGCTAGAGTCTCTAGGAAGATGGAGTAGGCACAGGTCCCTTGGAAGTGGAGATACTCCGTAGTGATGGTGTTTCTACTCATCATTACACCTTCTGTAATTGGGGAGAGAGGTGTGGGTTAGTTTTATGGGAGTTCCATAATATGGCGGGTTTGTCATCAGTCATGGGGGATAGAGATGTGTGGAATAGATTTATGGGAAGAAGTCGTGGTTTGTTGAGTAAGCTGGGCTCTCTCACTCGTGAGTCATTACTCATTAGTTTGTGGTAGGGTGCCCCCGAAAGAAGCACTAGGCTATAAACGACTGATAAGAGCCAATTAGAACCTACCAGCAAGAGAGAAGAGTACGTTTGGTAGCCAGCTGAGAAATATAAGGATCTTCATTCGTCCTGAATCTAGGATACATTTGTAGTGGATGGGTTTCCAAAATGTGATGAACCTGTATCGGGAAGAGGTAGTGGTGGAGTGGTAATAGGATGGAGAGAGAGGGAGCTGGTTGAGAAATTCTGGGGTCACAGAATTCAACAATATATTAGAGGGAGGGAGAGAGCAATTTATCTTGAGTCGCTTGACACAAAATTTATCAAATGTTTAGGTAGTTGTTTACTAGTTTGAACCCTTGCCAATACCACCCTTGATTTTGCCCTTTACAGACAGGTAGCGTGAGAGTAAAGTTGGCGGTATAGATAATTGAACCATTTGTCTGGAGGTAGAAAGGCCTAGGTCACGCTATCTGTCAAATGCAAGACAGTTTTATAGCGAATCCGGGGTTGTCACCCGTTGAAATAATACCAGGCCAATGCTCTGACCACAGTTCTCGCAGGCCAATGCTCTGACAGTTGAAATAGTGAAGTAGTTATACCTGTCAATGGTAATGGGAAGTAGGGCCACAGTATTAATGTACCGGAACAGTCCAAATGTAAAGGAGGATATCACACACCAAGCCCTGAAATACATATTGGTAGTCAAGTATTGTACCTTCAGCAGTTTACTACTTCTAGTTGTCATGGAAACATCAAACAGAATTGCTGACGATCAGCTATAAAATTCTGTAGAAAAGATACTTATTCCAATTACAGATACTTATTCCAATTACCCTAGTTTTTCGAAGCAAGAATGGAAGTCTGAGACAATTAGTAGAGGAGATCGAAGGAATAGGCCAGTTAGAGACAAGCTCAGATCTAGGATACTTAGGTTTCCAACACCCCATTTCTGGTTTTCTGGTACTATCTGAAAATGGTATACGGTTTAGCAATCAGCCAATCATGAACCTACCGACACAAGTAAACAGCCAATCAGAACTCGTTATTTAGGTCACGTGACTGTTTATCAGCCAATCAGGGACCAGTATTCCTGTAATTACACCTACCGGTCGTGTTATGAGTAGAACAAGTACAATGATGTTGCATATCACACCCGCAACACAGAACAGGAACACAGCCGCTGCCTGGACATAGTCTATCATGTTCAGTTTACTGCAGACCTCCTGGGTAGTAGCAGCTGCAAAAATAACTCCACCACTGGTGTTCATAGTAAGCTATGGAAGAGAGAGAGTGTGGGGACTATTCTGATTCACAAGAAGTTGAATTATATTGAATTTAGATAACAATATTCAAGTCGTTCAGATTTCAAAATCAAGATAAAGGCACCTCCCCCCAGCCGCGCATGCCAGAAAGCAGTAATATGTTTTTGTAGTCTTTAAGCCAAAAATGGCATTTTGCGACGCCAATGGCAAGACCCACAGTGCACTAATCGGTCTGAAATTTGGTATGCAGTGTCCCATAGTCTAGATCTACTGTAGTTCAAAAGGGCAAGTCTCTATCTCTTTTAGTTTTAGAGATACAGCATCGTGCCAAAAGCAATAAATGTCCCGGGTCTATGTATCTATGTATCTATGGATAGACGCTATTTTACCAAATTTATAATC
>AVPN01000070.1:66398-92334 GCA_000695325.1 Pleurobrachia bachei | reverse complement strand
CCCCCTCTCTCCAAGAATGTGTATGAGGTTCTACTGTGATGTTTACTTCTTGATCTGTCACGGTCACAGAGAAATGCATTTTCCTCACCAAATATGTACATGAATCGCTATCTTCTACCCCCGCTCGTGTTCTAAAAAATAAATAGTTTGGCGATCACAAAATTGTCTTTCCCCCTTTTCTCTACAAATTATCAATCAGCTCTTCCTAAGATATGTAGGTAGTAATAGAATAGAAATGAAACTCTGCAGAACTCTTGCCTTTTTCTACTCTATCCCCCCGCCGGTTAGAGGGTTAGAATGTAACAATATAATATCCTCTCTTAACAACATCCCCTCCCACAGTTCAACGTGTACCTCACCCCTCGGAGAGAGGGTCAGCGGGGACGGAGCGGAGTTTCCAGATGAACCCGAACTTATGGAACCATACACTAAACTATCCGCTATCACCGAAGTGAGTAGTATTTTCAAGAGAGGTGTTGAAAATGAGACTGTATTAGCCGCACAGAAATGGTGTCCCGTTCTGCGTATGGAGGATGAGTGATGACCTGTCCCAAGCTAGCAACGGCCACACAGCACACGCTTATATTAGGTCCCGCCACTTTGCCGGAGTAATACCACTCAGTTTATTCAGAGCATGTTACGGTAACATGCTCTGCATATAAACCTCTGAAGCTCCAGGAATAAATATAGTTATTCCTGGAGCCTTAAATATGGAATTATGTTTGATGATAATTATAGAACTCTGCTGATGAATTCGTTGTGTTTATTTGTAACGTGTATAGAAACTTCTGCATCTGTGTCCAAGAAAATGTTGATACTTTGGATTAATTATTGCCCAGCGTACTACCAATACACTGTTAGTGTAGTGTTGGTCATGGTGTATATAATGAGCACGTTAGTTGTGTCTGTAGTTGTATTGTGTCGGATGTTACAATACACGGGGAATTCTGTGATTGAGTAGATTGACGTTGATTGGTCGATGTTCCTGCTCGCCAGCCAATGGGCAGGAAGATTGAAGGCGAGGACCAATGAGATCGCAGTATTCCAATCACGTGCTACCTCGGTCTATCCTACTACAGTGAGCATGGACAGAGTGTTACAATCTATCGTTTAGCCATGTAGCTTGTTGCTCTGTTTTTTCTCTATGTGTGTTCCTGAGATCCGTGCTATGCCGTATTTGAATAGAGTAAGTAAGACACGGTCTTACCAGGTGGTACATGTGCTCCGACAACGCCCCCTACTTAGTTGAGAACACCTGATCATATCTAACCTATCTCTGTCTGAGCTTGTATATCTTTCTATGTATCTGTATCTCTCTCTCTCTCTCTCTCTCTCTCTCTCCATCTCCCTCTAACCACTCTCTCTCTCTAACCCCACCCCTCCCCTGTAGAAATACACGCAGTTGTGGAGTACCAGTGTCGTCAAGGATCCTGAACAACGGCAACTATCACGAAATTACAAGCTAGGTAGGTGTCTCCCTATATCCAGCTAGAAAATATGTATTTCGTACCTTTCCAACATTATAGGCACATATTTCTTTTCCAACTTCTCTCCCCTTTCCAGCTATTTCTAAACGTCCTGTTACTTTATAGGGGTGCATTCTTACTAAAGGTGCCGTTTTCTCCTCTCTCTCTCCGAGATTATGTCGCAATGGAGCTATTTCAAGATCATATTAGTGATTATTGTTCTGCTTCTCTCTCTCTCTCCTAAATGTCATCCCCATCCTTCTATATTAAACCACCCTCCATTATCCTGCACCACTCTCTTCTTCCTTCTCTGCCCTCTTCTCTCTCTCCACCTTCTCTCTCCTCTCTTTCTACTCCCCTCTCTCTCGTTCTCCGTGGACCTCAATTTCCAATGTCCCTACTCCGTCAGGGGTGTACAAATTCAACAAGGCCCCCGCCCACGGGGTAAAGCACTTGACCTCGTGCGGGATTGTGGGCAACTCGCCAGCAGAAATCGCTTCCTTTCTCCTCAATGGAAAGGGACTTAGTTTGTCGCAAATCGGGAACTTTATTACAGATCTCCGGAAACAACTTAGTATGGATGTTTTAGAGTAAGTAGTCAGTGTATCATAACAGCTGTTATTGTATACATATTGTCACTTTGAAGATACTGAACAGGAACTGACCAAATCAGAAGGATAACCGGTCACGTGACCTAAATAACGAGTTCTGATTGGTTGTTTACTTGTTTCGCTCGGTTCCTGATATTGAATATTTTGACTCAGATCTGTACTACAAAAAGTCAGACTCGAATAGTTATAGACTAGATATAACTTAATGATAAGACTACATGTCATTAATCGATGTCAATATATCGCTTTTTCTTGACAATTTACATTCTTTTTGACATACGTCACAGCAATTAAACCGCTCGTACTCTGTTCTTAACTTGATAAAGAGAGAATCCCTCCTCTATGATATCGTAAGCACTAAAACTAACCCCCCCCCTTTCAGAGAGTTTATGAAGCAGATCGATTTTACAGATCTCCCATTCGAGCGAGCACTCCGTCATTTTATATCTAAACTACGTTTACCGGTAAGCGATTTATACTGCTAATTGTTCAAACCTTTTAAGATCCTAAATGGCATGCTATTCCCTCATTTCTTCAACTACCTCCGTTCTACCATTTTTCTAGTTCTCTCTCTCTCCCCTCATCTCCATACAATGTCAATTATCCCTCTTGAGGACTGTGCATGCAACGCTTTACTGCAAAGATGCCCAACAAAAAAGAGACAGGTCACAGAGAGAGGGGAGAGAGAGAGGAGGTCGTGATAAAAAAACGATGTAGATAGTTGCCAGGTTAAAAGGGGACAAAAAAGAGAAATTTGAGGAGAGTAGTTGACAAATAACTTTGTAATATTTAATTTGGGGAAGTGAATGTTTATGAAAGAATCTGTAGTCACGTTCCAAGACGTGACTTCGAATATTCAATTGCAAGATTCACTTCCCCAGATTATGGAATTCCATTTAACTGCCAATTTCTTTTCCTCTCAATCAATCGCCTACTTCCATGACATAGATACAAACTCAAGAATGAATACCCTTTTTTGCCCTAAATAAAGAATTACCCTAAATCCTCTCCCTCCCTAACCCCATCCACTAACCAGGGTGAGGCTCAGAAGATAGATAAGCTGATGGAGGTATTTGCAGAGCGGTATTGTGCCTGTAACCCAGGTGTTATCAGTGAGTCACAGGACACAGTTTATGTCCTCGCTTTCTCTGTTATTATCCTTCAGACGGATCTACATAACCCACAGATTAAACTTCATCGGAAAATGGATATGGAAAGCTTTATACTGAATAACAGAGGTACGATCTTTTAGTTTTGAAAAAAACTAACAAACAACATTTTTTTGTTAGTTTTATTGTTTTAGGGCCGTTTTTATACTACTAAGATTGTTCATTGTGATGTGTGTGTGTTACTTTGTAGTGGTTATAAAGCTAGACAAAGGCCGCGACCACCACATTCTATTCATCTCTCTTCCCACACTTTGTAATTTGTATGTACACGGCTCTCTCACAAGTTCTATACATTCACACACGGGACACGGAAGTGTGTCTACTTAGAACATGTCCGAAAGGTTCGGGGAAGAGGTCTCTAAATAAACTGCATGCCCCAGAATAAACTTCCTATATTTTGCTACACTGTTGGATATGGCTGTGTAATCCTATTTTCGAGCCCCCTCTCATCTTGTTTTTTTTGTTTCAAGTGTGTGGTGTAATTCCAATCTCTTTCCCGCTGGATGATATGGCCCTCTCTGGTGTCAGAGAGGCGCGCGCATTCACCTTCGCGCTTATGAAAGTACACAGTCGTCATCAATGAGTAAAACAGTATCTTCAGTCCTCCACTACCACCAATATACAATTTGTAGTTTACATGACATGTATTTAATTTGCTTGTCATGTGCTTTTGACTTGTTTACGATCTTAGGATTGTGTAAATTATATCAATATAATGTCCTGTCAGAGTATTGAGCCCTATTCTAAATCTCTATATTCTATCAGGTATCGATAATGATAATGATCTACCTAGAGAGCTCCTGGAGAATATTTACGAAGGAGTGAAAAAGGTAATTCAAATTGTTGTCACTCAGCATTTCTCAGGGTCAAGCTTCTTATCTTACAAGTCGTGACCAGCAAAATTATTACGACTTGACCATTTTAATATATTCCCACCGCTTCGAAATTGCATGATAGGAGGGCGTTAACCTGTCAGAGCATTGGCCTGACAGGCGTTGACCGTAATTATACGTAGTCGTGAGTCGCTTGATTCTGGCACAGTGTATGAACAATTCAGTCACGCTAACCACTAGTCGAGGGAGCCCTCTCAGATAAGGGGGGTTAAGGTTAAAGGTAGTTGGTGACGTCAAAATGCTTTTACTAAATGCAAAGCAGTTTCACTTTCATGTTGCAAGTTATTCTTCCTCTCTGTCTCTCCATCTGTCTCTTTCTCGACACCTTTACGTCATACTTTATCGCCACTTTATCTCAATTACAAAATGACGTTATGCAACTTTATTATATTTCTTGCACAATTTTAAGTTAATTCTTTCTTCAGGAACCGATCATATCCGGCCGGGACCATTTCAACTTTTTGGAGTCGATAGATAAGAGTATAATTGGAAAGAAATTTAACCTAATGGAACCATGGAGAATGCTAACAAAAAAGAGACAGGTCACAGAGAGAGGGGAGAGAGAGAGGAGGTCGTGATAAAAAAACGATGTAGATAGTTGCCAGGTTAAAAGGGGACAAAAAAGAGAAATTTGAGGAGAGTAGTTGACAAATAACTTTGTAATATTTAATTTGGGGAAGTGAATGTTTATGAAAGAATCTGTAGTCACGTTCCAAGACGTGACTTCGAATATTCAATTGCAAGATTCACTTCCCCAGATTATGGAATTCCATTTAACTGCCAATTTCTTTTCCTCTCAATCAATCGCCTACTTCCATGGACCATCACATAGATACAAACTCACGAATGAATACCCTTTTTTGCCCTAAATAAAGAATTACCCTAAATCCTCTCCCTCCCTAACCCCATCCACTAACCAGGGTGAGGCTCAGAAGATAGATAAGCTGATGGAGGTATTTGCAGAGCGGTATTGTGCCTGTAACCCAGGTGTTATCAGTGAGTCACAGGACACAGTTTATGTCCTCGCTTTCTCTGTTATTATCCTTCAGACGGATCTACATAACCCACAGATTAAACTTCATCGGAAAATGGATATGGAAAGCTTTATACTGAATAACAGAGGTACGATCTTTTAGTTTTGAAAAAAACTAACAAACAACATTTTTTTGTTAGTTTTATTGTTTTAGGGCCGTTTTTATACTACTAAGATTGTTCATTGTGATGTGTGTGTGTTACTTTGTAGTGGTTATAAAGCTAGACAAAGGCCGCGACCACCACATTCTATTCATCTCTCTTCCCACACTTTGTAATTTGTATGTACACGGCTCTCTCACAAGTTCTATACATTCACACACGGGACACGGAAGTGTGTCTACTTAGAACATGTCCGAAAGGTTCGGGGAAGAGGTCTCTAAATAAACTGCATGCCCCAGAATAAACTTCCTATATTTTGCTACACTGTTGGATATGAATGTGTAATCCTATTTTCGAGCCCCCTCTCATCTTGTTTTTTTTGTTTCAAGTGTGTGGTGTAATTCCAATCTCTTTCCCGCTGGATGATATGGCTCTCTCTGGTGTCAGAGAGGCGCGCGCATTCACCTTCGCGCTTATGAAAGTACACAGTCGTCATCAATGAGTAAAACAGTATCTTCAGTCCTCCACTACCACCAATATACAATTTGTAGTTTACATGACATGTATTTAATTTGCTTGTCATGTGCTTTTGACTTGTTTACGATCTTAGGATTGTGTAAATTATATCAATATAATGTCCTGTCAGAGTATTGAGCCCTATTCTAAATCTCTATATTCTATCAGGTATCGATAATGATAATGATCTACCTAGAGAGCTCCTGGAGAATATTTACGAAGGAGTGAAAAAGGTAATTCAAATTGTTGTCACTCAGCATTTCTCAGGGTCAAGCTTCTTATCTTACAAGTCGTGACCAGCAAAATTATTACGACTTGACCATTTTAATATATTCCCACCGCTTCGAAATTGCATGATAGGAGGGCGTTAACCTGTCAGAGCATTGGCCTGACAGGCGTTGACCGTAATTATACGTAGTCGTGAGTCGCTTGATTCTGGCACAGTGTATGAACAATTCAGTCACGCTAACCACTAGTCGAGGGAGCCCTCTCAGATAAGGGGGGTTAAGGTTAAAGGTAGTTGGTGACGTCAAAATGCTTTTACTAAATGCAAAGCAGTTTCACTTTCATGTTGCAAGTTATTCTTCCTCTCTGTCTCTCCATCTGTCTCTTTCTCGACACCTTTACGTCATACTTTATCGCCACTTTATCTCAATTACAAAATGACGTTATGCAACTTTATTATATTTCTTGCACAATTTTAAGTTAATTCTTTCTTCAGGAACCGATCATATCCGGCCGGGACCATTTCAACTTTTTGGAGTCGATAGATAAGAGTATAATTGGAAAGAAATTTAACCTAATGGAACCATGGAGAATGCTTGTAATGGTACGTAGGAATTATCAATGTAGTCAGCGTATAACCAAGGTATCCAGCTGAGATATGACACCATGTTTTCAAGATCATATTGATTTAATTCTTCTCAGTATTATAACCAGCATATTCTTGTTTCAGAGTACTAAGATGCAAGAGGTGGTAGATAAGACGGTGAAACCCCTTCCAGATAAACACTTCAGACACATATTCCTCTTTAATGACATCTTAGTGGTAAGAAGCGTGCTGAAACCATGTAGCGGAGAAATTGCAAGAAAGGAGCAGGGTGATTTTTGTCGGGAGTTTGGCACTTTGGTGTTATTCCTGCCATTGATTAACAACATCGTATCACATTAATAATATTGTATTACAGATAACGAAGCAAATCCAGATAAAGGGAAAGGCTACAACGAAAACGACGAAAGAAAGGTCCATTTCGACGTGTTGTTACCAGTTCCGGTCTCACCTTCATATCGGTCATTTCAAGGCAGAATCCTTCGCCACACAATGTAATTATTGGAACATTATCAGTTGTCATCCTTCCAGTTTTATGCCACATTTTATACCCATTTTATGTACATAGTAGGGTTCACTTAAGAAACATTTCGTTCAGGGCATCCCTACGGTGTTAGGTTAGTGGATGGTCTGGACGAGGACAGGATACTACTAGAGTTAGCTGCCTACTCAGAGGAGGAGAGGATCGAATTCATGACTGAGCTAACTGAGGTCACCTGGGTCTACCGGGCCCTTGAAAACGATAGAATAGGCACACTGGGGGTGTCCTCGACACCTTTACGTCATACTTTATCGCCACTTTATCTCAATTACAAAATGACGTTATGCAACTTTATTATATTTCTTGCACAATTTTAAGTTAATTCTTTCTTCAGGAACCGATCATATCCGGCCGGGACCATTTCAACTTTTTGGAGTCGATAGATAAGAGTATAATTGGAAAGAAATTTAACCTAATGGAACCATGGAGAATGCTTGTAATGGTACGTAGGAATTATCAATGTAGTCAGCGTATAACCAAGGTATCCAGCTGAGATATGACACCATGTTTTCAAGATCATATTGATTTAATTCTTCTCAGTATTATAACCAGCATATTCTCATGGCCATGTTGGTGATCATTATTTTCTTGTTTCAGAGTACTAAGATGCAAGAGGTGGTAGATAAGACGGTGAAACCCCTTCCAGATAAACACTTCAGACACATATTCCTCTTTAATGACATCTTAGTGGTAAGAAGCGTGCTGAAACCATGTAGCGGAGAAATTGCAAGAAAGGAGCAGGGTGATTTTTGTCGGGAGTTTGGCACTTTGGTGTTATTCCTGCCATTGATTAACAACATCGTATCACATTAATAATATTGTATCACAGATAACGAAGCAAATCCAGATTAGGGGAAAGGCTACAACGAAAACGACGAAAGAAAGGTCCATTTCGACGTGTTGTTACCAGTTCCGGTCTCACCTTCATATCGGTCATTTCAAGGCAGAATCCTTCGCCACACAATGTAATTATTGGAACATTATCAGTTGTCATCCTTCCAGTTTTATGCCACATTTTATACCCATTTTATGTACATAGTAGGGTTCACTTAAGAAACATTTCGTTCAGGGCATCCCTACGGTGTTAGGTTAGTGGATGGTCTGGACGAGGACAGGATACTACTAGAGTTAGCTGCCTACTCAGAGGAGGAGAGGATCGAATTCATGACTGAGCTAACTGAGGTCACCTGGGTCTACCGGGCCCTTGAAAACGATAGAATAGGCACACTGGGGGTGTCAGAGAAAATTGGCCAAAGCACATTGTCCCTCCACGTAAGTTGATAACAGGATCTCAGATTGAGGAATAGTGTTTCACAAATTTGATGTTGCAAACTATTCCCCCCCCCTCCCGGCCCACCGGTCTCTTTCGACAGAAATTATTCGCAATCTCAGTGCATTTTCTGATATAATTCAATCCTTTCAGAGTTACAACTCAGACACGGACGGTGGTCGGAGGCACACGCACACCCTGGGCCGACGATTCTTCAAGGGGACACTGTTCAAAAGTGCAAACGCAGCGAAGGCCCTTTCTCCATCCACCTCCATGTTTTATACAAAGGGCGTTAGTTCAGGGGACCAGAGTGGTATTACAAGTGATGCAAGGACTAGCATTGGGGGAGAGTGTAGTTCATAGTTAGGTGTGTTTGTGTGTGTGTGAGGGAGAGAACATGCATGTTTTGGTGTATGTTTGTTTGTTTGTTTGATAGCTATTGATTCCGTGCTGTGTGATGTTTTTTGACTCACTATTTCTCTCGTTTTGTGGAGTGAGAGATTTGATACACAGCCTGATGATTAATATTATGTTCAGTTTTTGAACGACATTTTTGTTGATTTTTATGTTTGATGTTTCTTATTATCAATGACAATCCGTTTTGTTGACAGGAAAATACTCTTTTAATTGATTATGATTGGATGAAGACAGGTCCAGGTAGCGGAGATTGCTCCATCTAAGTGATTTACTGAAATTAACTTTAAAAGACTTGCATGGCGCGAATTCTAAATGAGTTAACAGCAATGCTGTACCGCGCGGAAGGGTCCCTCGATTTTCGTGCGCGCTATGAAATCGCAGAAAAACAACAGCATCGAAAACGTTCAAACTTTTCCTCTCCTTTTTCGGTTCGTGCAACGAGAATCTTCTTTTAATTGAGCCTATTTCCTAGCATAACAGAGTCTACAGAGCTCATTAGAGTGATACCAGAATGCTGCAGCTCGTAAGGTGCATCGTGAGAAGATCTCAGTTTTGTAGGCACATTGTCAGTTTCAGCGGAAATCTAGACGGTTCTACGGACGCGAATGCACCGTCTAGGAAGCACTTTGAGCGCCTCGCTGTTGACGGTGAAAAGGTCTTGAAAAACGAACACTTCCTGGTTTCGAGCGGCAACGAACGTGGCTTCAAGATCAACAATTCTTTTGTCTATGGGCCAGTATTGATTCTCCCCTACGCTGGGTTCCTGCATTGGAAATTTAACAACTTAAGCACAGCATCGCCAGCTTCAGTGTTTCTACTCTCGAGACTGTACCCAAAGATTGATACAATATTGATAGGCACTGGGGACACGATAGATATGCCATCACCCGAGTTCAGAAAAGCGTGCAATGAACACAAAATTGGGCTACAAATCGAAACAACTCAACAAGCCATTGCTACGTACAGCTTATTATTGGACGATCTAAGAAACTTTGCGGCACTTTTAGTACCCGCAACTCAGAAGCAGATAACTGATAGTGAGAAGGTGTATTTGCAGAGACGGAAATCTAAGGAGACTAGTAAACCTGAAATCGAAAGTTGATATTATGATTATTGTGTTTTGTAATACTTTATTTTGTTGCCTTTTACACCTTTGCTAAATCACATTTTGTTATTGATAACCCATTATCTAACTATTAACCCATCCATTCATTTAGATTCAGTCATGGCCTCCAGGATTGCTACAACCTTTGTCAGAAGTTTCTCAGCCGCAAGTGGCGAGTTCGTCCGGGCACCAGTCCAAGTATTCGGTATTGAGGGAAGGTACGCCCATGCTCTCTACTCTGCTGCTACCAAGCAAGGCACACTAGGCGCCGTTGAGGACCAACTGAACTCTCTCCAAGGAGCTATCGACTCTGTCTCTGGACTGAAGGAATACCTGACACTGCCAGTGTGCAGTAAGGAGGAGAAGAAGGGCGTTCTTGGATCTGCATTCGGTGAAGCTGGTGTAGACCCCCTGGTTACCAACCTGATCGATACCATGATCGACAACAAACGAGCTAAGAACATCACTGGAGTCGTGTCAGCCTTCAACACTATCATGGCTGCTCAGAGGGGTGAGGTTCCTTGCAAGGTTACCTCTGCTCGACCTCTCTCTGACGACCATCTCGCGTCCCTGAAGGAGGCACTCGGTAATTTCCTGAAGGAGAACGAGAAGCTGCTCCTGGAGACCGCTACAGACGAGAAGTTGATTGGAGGAATGGTGGTTGAGGTCGGAGATAAGAGAGTTGATATGTCTACTGCATCCAAGATCAGGAAGCTGAAGGCTTCTCTGGCCCAGCCTCTTTGAATGACTTGATACGTGTACCCCAGTGTGTGTGAATGTTATGTGAACATTACTAAGTTATTTAGAGAGAAATCGATTTTGTAATGAACTTGTGCGTGTTTTACTCGATATAATACTCATTCGCACCTCCAAAGATATTCTGCTATTATCCTGATTTAACCCCCGAAATCCCTCCCCTCCCCCGGCAACCAGCCCCTATTTCTAACTCTTACCCTAAATGCCCATTATCTCTAACATTACTTCCTCTATCTCTAGCCCATGGATGAGTCAGATCCCCTAGACATCTCATTCTTTGGAAAGTATTCCAGTGAGCCCCCCTCTTGGTATGAATTCCTACTAGATGAAAGTGGGGTCAAATTAAAGGCCCACCTCAAAGAACAGCTTCATCCACCTCCCTCTCACCTTGTGGCTCAGTTTGTGGAAAAGGCGTGTAGTGCAGTTAGCAACACCGAGGGAGTGGTGAGGGTCTATACCAAGAACCTCTGGGATCACGCTCTTGAGACTGCCTCACATTTTGGGTGGAATGACTCCCTACTTCGGGAGATACCCGTCCCTGTGCGCCATAAACTTCTCTCACACCTGGTGAAAGTCACAGTACCCACGGAAATCAGAGCTCAGGACATTACCCAGTTAGATTTTGGGAATGTGCCAAGTCAGGGTCTGGCGGCCATGTTCCTCTACCATCACTGGATTTCCACCTCATTTATATCGCTCCATTTCTACCAGAAACAGGTCCGGAAAGATTGGCCGGGCGCAGTTGTGCCTAATGTAGCTCTACAACTTGTGGAACCTGAACTGAGTCACTCCATTGAGTTTCTTCAGAAGCTATCCAACACTCCCCTACCCCTGACACTTCCCCAGCTCCATGCTAATAATAAGCTGGCTCTCAATGTTAGTAATGTCCTATCAACTGAAACGGTTGCAGCCCAGACTCACTATGATCTGGGAGAAATATTCTTCTACTACTCCTCCTACAATGTCGCTCTCACCCACTTCCAATCCGCCCTAACCAACTTCAAACTAGCAGATGCAGAGAGGTTGAACTTCACAGAGGCCAAGGTTTTAGCTTACGTTCGAGGGTTGGAGTTTCTCTTTTCAACGGACAAGAGTGAAATGGACAGTATAACTGCCCAGCTGGAAGCGTGCAGGGGTAACAATTTCGAGGGTTGCGTTGGAGTGCTATTATTGGATAACCAGAGAAGAGAGCTAGCTCTCAGTGAGCGGAGAATGTTGCTCCGAGAGATCAGGGAGAAAAGTAGCGATCAGAAACTACACACGATGGCGTTTTTGTGCAATGTAAAGTTGGAGGTTATCCTTGGGTACACCGTTCCCCAGCTCTTTTGGGACGTACTAAAGGGAGAAAGAGATCTGGTTCTTGATTTCTTGGTGTTCGCCATCAAGGACTTCCTCCAGGCAAATAAATGTACACGTGCGATTGACAGATTAAAGATGTTTGTCCTGTCCATCATGGCCCGTAAACATACCCGAAATAGGGCACAGGACATTTTGAAACACCTTCGAGGACCCCTCGGTCTGCCCAGTCCCTCCTATCAGAGCCTTATGCCCTCCACAGCACCCGTTCCCAAATTAGCACACCCCCAAACTCGGGATGTGGATCTTGTAGAGTGCTATGAAAGACTAACGGCCACACAAAGTTTCAATACCACCAGGGATGTAATCTCCAAGATTTGCTCGTTACAGCCGAACTTCAGGGCCCAATCCTACTGTGACATGGTCTACCGGAACACCCAGAAACTCCCAATGTTCACGACCCTCTGCGACAGCTTCTCCTGCCCGTGGCCTTTAGCCCTGGTTACAGCTCACAAACTCGCTCACATGTACCAGCACCAGAACAGTGACCGAGCACTTCTCCTCCTAGCTGAGATCCGGAATTACCTAAGAACGGCCCAGTTTGCATCTTTCAAACGGAACAACAATTCCAGGATGCTGGAGAAAGTAGAGGTAATCTTCAACAGTATGTTGTACAATAGAAACATCATGGTATCCAGGCACAGGACAACTGTTCCTGAGGAATATCTAGCCAGTACCAGAGTGTTCCATGCGTCACACCATGCCTCCACGGGTCAGGGTGCTGGAGGTGCAGCTAATTTTGATACCGGTGTAATCAGTGCTCTTCTTACTAACTCCTCTCTCGCATCTACAACAACTGATATTCCTGACGGATACAATCTGATCTCCGCTCAGATCGCATCATGTATCAATAACCCCGGCTCAACTGACCTATCCTCTCTCCAACGATTCCTGCTCTCAATCCACGATAAACAGCCCAACTCGACACTCAGTACTACCATGTTCCTCGATTTCGCCTACCAGATCAGGGAGGAAGGGGCTCTGGAGGTGCTGTGTGCTGCCCTTGCTAAGTTGTTAATGGACAGTGAAAAACCTGAATACCAGACATTTCCATCTGAGTTGATATCACGGTCCTGGGCTAAAGTGTCTAACATCAAAAATGTAAGTTAAATCATCTTGTAGACCTAGATGGGGTTAAATCATCTTGTAGACCTAGATGGGGCATGCATTTCTTGGCCGTCACAGAGAACGGTTCAATGATTTTCATATTCAAGTTTGTTATCATTACCAATTACACCTATTTCAGATTGATACAGATATGTGTATTTCTACACTGACACGGCTCCTAGACCACTGTCTCACGATGGCACCAACCAACCTGAAGCTAATAGCTCTCCAAGCAGCGGGGCGGTTGAGTGTAGGGGACAACGAGGGTACAATCCGACTGTTACTGTCAGCAGGGGCCCTTATTACTGATGGGTTTTCTAATGTTGCGATGATCGAGCGGTGGCTGGATAGCAGTTTTTATAACCTAGTGAAAGCGTGCATGAACGTTGGAGCACACTTAGAGGTAAGTTGTGTTGATATCCCTCTCTCATTCTCTTTCTTCATCTTCTTCTATCTATGTCTACATATCTCCCTCTAGTCTCTCAATTTTCAATTCTCTCAGTATAACAGTACTCTTTACAGGTGTCAATGTTGTGCTGCCTCAAATCGCCACCAGAGTATGGAACCAGTTTCCAAGCTCTAAAACGAATGACCCAGTACGATCATCTACACCTTTATTACCCTCTATTTTGGGACGTGAACCTACTCGAGTGTGCCATCTCACAGCACCACAAAAAGGAAGAAAAAAGTAAGCGCCATGATTACAGTTCCGTAAAGAAACTTCATCAGTGTCGACTATAATAGAACCTGATGAGTTATTATAAGCAGTTTGATCATTTTGTAGCTTTAAGTTTCTAACATCCGATTTGTTTTTCAGTGCTCCGAGATTTCGTGATCGGGCTGATGCAACGCCCAGAAAACAACGAAAACAACAACCCTGATCTTGTAACTCGAACACAAAACTCTAAAAAGGGTGCTTTCCTACGGACTATGTTTCACAAGTTTGCTTGCCAGTGATTTTTATGTTTTTGTTTGTTTGTTTTTCATATGACTCTTGAATTATAATGTTTTACATCAACCAAAGATAATGCGTTTTTAGCTTCTGTTTCCTGCATTCTCCCCAAAGACCAGAATCCCGGCCAATCCCAAAAACCAATTTCCATAAAAATTCCCAATTTATAGGTTAGCTCAGTATGGTGAAACGTCGACTACTATCAAGTGTTGGTCACCTCATCAGGAATGTCTCGACAGTCCGACATTTATCGATAAAACCACATCGTCCTCTCGGCCACGCTTATGTAACACCATCTCTTGAGATAGACAAATCATGTCCAATTGTGTATCCTCTCTTCAAATGCAAGCGAATGGATGCAGTATCTTTTGGTTCTGGTTTCATTGTGGGAAGTTATACAGAAAACGAAAAGACGGTCCTGTCAGCTTATGGGGTAAACAGGGTATGCCAACTGGGGTATATCCAGAACAACACTCAGCCGTTTGGGTTTAAATCCCTTACCCTGGAGGAAAAAGTGGTGAAGTTGGTTAGTGGACGTGCCCATACTCTCGCTCTCACTGAATCGGGTCGTGTTCTCAGGTGGGGTTCAAACTCTCACGGCCAGCTAGGTGGCGGAGATCTAGATGTTGTCGAGATAAACTATCACGGGGCAGATCTCCAATCTGGTGTTATTGATATCGCAGCCGGTATGGATAACTCTTATCTGCTCCTAGAGGATGGCACTATAGTGTCTGCAGGGTGGTCGGCTGACGGACAGACAGGGACAGGAACTACTAGGACCGCGAGATACTTCACACCTGTTAAGAACCTACCAGGGGGTGTCAGGGAGGTGAGCTGTAGTGGTGATACGGTGTTAGTGAGGACAGGTGAGGGTGAGGTGTGGGGATGGGGTAACAATGAGTATCACCAAGTATCACCCTCTACAGACATGCAGGTCCTCTCTCCAATACTAATAATGGATGGTGTCACCCAAGTGTCGGCTGGGGGAAGTTTCTCTATCTTCCTAACCGAGTCAGGGAAAGTGTTACAGAGTGGGTACCTACTAAGTGATGTCCTCCAAACACCAACTATTATCCCCACTGATCACGTGATAAGGGAGATACACGCTAGTTTAGATCACGTAGCAGGGGTGACTGATGATGGATATTTGACCCGGTGGGGTAAGGGTCAACATAACAAACTGCTAGCTGAGACACAGGATCATATCACAACACCAACAGTGTGGGATGAAGTACCGATACTAACGGTGCGACTTGGACCTAATAAAACTTGTATCTTTACCGATAACCCCATCAAGAATGTCTCTGGGCTTGGAATGATACCTGATCCAGATGAAGAAGAAAGTGATGATGAGTGATCAAATTTCATTGAATTTTAGCATATTATTCTGCTTCTTGGAGGCCGTCTCTTCTTCGTCGAGATGAACGTTGGAGTTTTATCTACCCCACCCTCTCTCACTTCACAATTTTTTTACAATCCAATCTTCTTCAATTCTGTCTTCCCTATTCTAGCTCCTATCTACCATGGCTAGATCTATCACCCTGGCCACACCCGCTGATTGTCCTGATATCCTTGACATGATCATAGAATTGGCGACATTTGAGAAAATGGCAGATCAGGTTGCAATGACAGTCCCCCAACTGCAAGGTGACCTCAGCGCTGGCAAGTTCTGCTGTGCAATCTGCCGAGAAGGAGGCGCTGTGATCGGTTACGCCATGTTTGTCTACACATTTGATCTGGAGGAGGGTAGACTAATGTACCTGGAGGATCTTTATGTGAGAGAGAAGCATCGGAGTAAGGGTGTTGGGAGTGTCATTTGGGAGTGGTTGGTGAGCACTGCCCGAAGGGAGGGTTGTGCAAGTTTGGACTTCTCTGTGCTGAGTTGGAATGTTACTGCCATCCCATTTTATGTGAAGAGAGGCGCACGGAACTGTGGGAAATCTGTTTTGAGATATAATGTTTTGTAACCCCCATCGGTTTTTAATGTAGTTTATTTTGAAACATATTTTTAGTATCATGACCTAGATATGGGTAAGAAGAAGAAACAGAACCAAAAGGGAGGTCCTGCGACTGGTGGTGGTCCTATCAGACAAATTGGGACAACTAAAAAGTTCCAGCCTGATACGCTAACCAAACGATTGGAGCAACGAAAATCAGCACAAAAACACAAGAGACAGAATGGGTTTGAGCAGATAAAATGTTTAAGTGATTTAGTTGCCAGCGCAGCTCAACGAACGACAGCTTTTGAAAGAGAGGAGGCTGCCTCAGCAGAGAATGACAGGTGGGACGATATATTGAATCTTGAAACATATAACAACCCATCTACCAAATACATCTGGATTTAACATCTTCTAATTTTCCTCAGCTTGAACGTCAAAGACGGCATCAAGAGGTCGTTTTACAAGGAATTTAGGAAAGTAGTTGGGCAGGCTGATGTAGTGTTGCAAGTGTTGGATGTACGAGATCCAGAAGGGTGCCGCTGTTTCGATGTGAGTGGTCTGTCTTTTAACTTCTACTACTTTTTCTTTATTACCCCTTTCACTGTCACATCAAATACAACTCCATCACCTATTGGAATCACTTTTCAGTAAATAATCTTGATAACCTAAAATCTATTCCAGGCCGAGACAGCAGTATTATCAGACTACAACAAGCGTCTCATCCTGGTTCTAAACAAAATAGATTTGGTCCCATTCGAGGTGGCGGAGGCATGGCATACTCTTCTCTCCAAACAGTTTCCCACTGTAATGTTCAAAGCTAATACTCAGACCCAACGGAATAGGTTACAACAGTCGTCTCAAGATGTCAAGGCAATGAACCACAAAGCGTTGTCTAGTTCGTCCTTAAAAGACTAAAAACGCAAAAAACACCACTTTCCTCAAAAAATCAAGGCATGAGTGAGGGGTGCATCTTATTCTACGTCAAAAAAGCTACCAGATAAGTTCAAAAAAAATTTTTCGAAAATTTTTCAATTGCCCTTCTTCTTGAAAAAACACCACTTTCTCAAAAAATCAAGGTATGAGTGAGGGGTGCATTTGATTCTACGTCCAAAAAGCTACCAGATAGGCTCATAAAAAAATTTTTCGTAAAATTCTTAGTGACCACCAAAAGACCACTGTGGGAGGGTTGTGCAAGTTTGGAGTTCTTTGTGCTCGGTTGGAATGTTACTGCCATCCCATTTTATGTGAAGAGAGGCGCACGGAACTTGACGAATGAAAATGGGAGATCTGTTTTGAGATATAATGTTTTGTAACCCCCCTCAGTTTTTAATGTAGTTTATTTTGAAACATATTTTTAGTAGCATGACCTAGATATGGGTAAGAAGAAGAAACAGAACCAAAAGGGAGGTCCTGCGACTGGTGGTGGTCCTATCAGACAAATTGGGACAACTAAAAAGTTCCAGCCTGATACGCTAACCAAACGATTGGAGCAACGAAAATCAGCACAAAAACACAAGAGACAGAATGGATTTGAGCAGATAAAATGTTTAAGTGATTTAGTTGCCAGTGCGGCCCAGCGAACGACAGCTTTTGAGAGAGAGGAGGCTGCCTCAGCTGAGAATGACAGGTAGGACGCAGGGACCGACCAAAACAAGTAAACAACCAATCAGAACTCAACATTTAGGTCACGGGACTGGTTATCAGCCAATCAGGGACCAGTATTTCATGATTCGGTCAGTTCCTGGTAAAACGATCTCTTGAATTTTGATAATTTAACAACCCAGCCACTAAAAAGTGGATTTAACATCTTCTAATTTTCCTCAGCTTGAACGTCAAAGACGGCATCAAGAGGTCGTTTTACAAGGAATTTAGGAAAGTAGTTGGGCAGGCTGATGTAGTGTTGCAAGTGTTGGATGTACGGGATCCAGAGGGTTGCCGCTGTTTCGATGTGAGTGGTCTGTCTTAACTTCTACTACTTTTTCTTTATTACCCCTTTCACTGTAACATCAAATACAACTCCATCACCTATATTGGAATCACTTTTCAGTAAATAATCTTGATAACCTAAACTCTATTCCAGGCCGAGACAGCAGTATTATCAGACTACAACAAGCGTCTCATCCTGGTTCTAAACAAGATAGACCTGGTACCATTCGAGGTGGCGGAGGCATGGCATACTCTTCTCTCCAAACAGTTTCCCACTGTCATGTTCAAGGCCAATACACAAACCCAACGGAATCGGTTACAGCAGTCGTCTCAAGATGTCAAGGCAATGAACCACAAAGCGTTGTCTAGTTCAGCGTGTGTAGGGGCACGAGAACTTACCAAGGTAGGAGAGGAATATAGTCCGTGTTACTTGTTATTGTGCACGGTTTTTACTTTCAAATATGAACTGAGATCCAAACCGATCCAAATCGTTATTTCAGTTACTGGTAAATTACACAAGAAACAAGGGTATCAGAACCAGTATACGAGTTGGGGTGATAGGACTACCAAATGTTGGAAAGAGCAGTCTCATTAATTCTCTACTTCGGAGTCGGTCCTGTAATGTTGGTGCCGTTCCTGGTGTCACTAAAACCATTCAAGAGGTGCGTGAGGCTGTGTTATGGATTTAATTTGCGTGTAAGGGGATTATATTGGGGGTAAATATGACCATGGCAAATCTATCAAAATGACATTATTATCAGGTCCTGTTGGATAAGAAAATTAAGCTCCTGGACAGTCCCGGTGTGGTTCTGGCCCAGAACGTTGGCCCCCTGGCAACCATTCAAAACTCAGTCAAACTGGACAGTCTAGAAGACCCAGTTCAACCTATTGCACTGATTTTACAGCACTGTGGCCGGGAACAGATCCTGCAGCATTACAAAATTGAACCCTTTGAAACTCCCTCACAACTCCTGGCATTGTTGGCGTTCAAGTTTGGAAAGTTGATGGGAGAGAAGCATCGGAGTAAGGGTGTTGGGAGTGTCATTTGGGAGTGGTTGGTGAGCACTGCCCGAAGGGAGGGTTGTGCAAGTTTGGACTTCTCTGTGCTGAGTTGGAATGTTACTGCCATCCCATTTTATGTGAAGAGAGGCGCACG
Organism: Pleurobrachia bachei; assembly: GCA_000695325.1. Classification (NCBI taxonomy): domain Eukaryota; kingdom Metazoa; phylum Ctenophora; class Tentaculata; order Cydippida; family Pleurobrachiidae; genus Pleurobrachia; species Pleurobrachia bachei. The sequence goes on along the minus strand of AVPN01000070.1, from coordinate 73,190 downwards.
GAACTTGACGAATGAAAATGGGAGATCTGTTTTGAGATATAATGTTTTGTAACCCCCCTCAGTTTTTAATGTAGTTTATTTTGAAACATATTTTTAGTAGCATGACCTAGATATGGGTAAGAAGAAGAAACAGAACCAAAAGGGAGGTCCTGCGACTGGTGGTGGTCCTATCAGACAAATTGGGACAACTAAAAAGTTCCAGCCTGATACGCTAACCAAACGATTGGAGCAACGAAAATCAGCACAAAAACACAAGAGACAGAATGGATTTGAGCAGATAAAATGTTTAAGTGATTTAGTTGCCAGTGCGGCCCAGCGAACGACAGCTTTTGAGAGAGAGGAGGCTGCCTCAGCTGAGAATGACAGGTAGGACGCAGGGACCGACCAAAACAAGTAAACAACCAATCAGAACTCAACATTTAGGTCACGGGACTGGTTATCAGCCAATCAGGGACCAGTATTTCATGATTCGGTCAGTTCCTGGTAAAACGATCTCTTGAATTTTGATAATTTAACAACCCAGCCACTAAAAAGTGGATTTAACATCTTCTAATTTTCCTCAGCTTGAACGTCAAAGACGGCATCAAGAGGTCGTTTTACAAGGAATTTAGGAAAGTAGTTGGGCAGGCTGATGTAGTGTTGCAAGTGTTGGATGTACGAGATCCAGAAGGGTGCCGCTGTTTCGATGTGAGTGGTCTGTCTTAACTTCTACTACTTTTTCTTTATTACCCCTTTCACTGTAACATCAAATACAACTCCATCACCTATATTGGAATCACTTTTCAGTAAATAATCTTGATAACCTAAACTCTATTCCAGGCCGAGACAGCAGTATTATCAGACTACAACAAGCGTCTCATCCTGGTTCTAAACAAGATAGACCTGGTACCATTCGAGGTGGCGGAGGCATGGCATACTCTTCTCTCCAAACAGTTTCCCACTGTCATGTTCAAGGCCAATACACAAACCCAACGGAATCGGTTACAGCAGTCGTCTCAAGATGTCAAGGCAATGAACCACAAAGCGTTGTCTAGTTCAGCGTGTGTAGGGGCACGAGAACTTACCAAGGTAGGAGAGGAATATAGTCCGTGTTACTTGTTATTGTGCACGGTTTTTACTTTCAAATATGAACTGAGATCCAAACCGATCCAAATCGTTATTTCAGTTACTGGTAAATTACACAAGAAACAAGGGTATCAGAACCAGTATACGAGTTGGGGTGATAGGACTACCAAATGTTGGAAAGAGCAGTCTCATTAATTCTCTACTTCGGAGTCGGTCCTGTAATGTTGGTGCCGTTCCTGGTGTCACTAAAACCATTCAAGAGGTGCGTGAGGCTGTGTTATGGATTTAATTTGCGTGTAAGGGGATTATATTGGGGGTAAATATGACCATGGCAAATCTATCAAAATGACATTATTATCAGGTCCTGTTGGATAAGAAAATTAAGCTCCTGGACAGTCCCGGTGTGGTTCTGGCCCAGAACGTTGGCCCCCTGGCAACCATTCAAAACTCAGTCAAACTGGACAGTCTAGAAGACCCAGTTCAACCTATTGCACTGATTTTACAGCACTGTGGCCGGGAACAGATCCTGCAGCATTACAAAATTGAACCCTTTGAAACTCCCTCACACCTCCTGGCATTGTTGGCGTTCAAGTTTGGAAAGTTGATGGGTGGAGGTGTTCCTGATATTAATGCAGCAGCCCGAGTGTTGCTGAAGGATTGGAACGCAGGTTCGGTGCAGTTCTACACTAAACCTCCACAGGTATAACAGGAGGGCGCGGGGACGCCTTTATGGTGGGACATGACAGGTGGCAACTTTTCCAATTCGTAGTCGCGCGCGAGGGGTCCTAGCGACTTCAGATTTTGTGCTGACAAGCGTTATTTCCCATTTATAATTTGAATCCAATTTATCTCCCTTTTTCAGGATGCATCCCTTCCTTCTCATGTATCAAGTTCGGTGGTTGGAGGATGGGCAGCAGAGTTTAGTATGCCAGACGAAATCAAAGTAGAAGAAGACACCCGGATGGAAGATAAGGGTGCTGCATCTAACCCAGAACTAACTGTGGTATTCAAGACAGACAAGAGAGAAAAGGAGCAGATAGATTCCTATACACTCCTATTTGGCATACTCTACCCTGTCAATGTCGTACCGTTAGTTAAGAAACAGAGAACTGCAGCTCTGAAAAAGAGCCGGAAAAGGATGGATAAGTTGGGAGATATGTTTGATAGTGCCATGAACAATATGATGGATTGCGACGATGATAGTGACGACACTGAGATGTGAAACTGCTGATTGTTGAACTGGTCTGTGGTGACATGACCTTTTTATTTACGACAGGACTCGAGTCTCGAGTCCCTGTTTTGTTCAAGCAGGATCGATAAAAGAACTCCCTGTCTGTGAGCGATGTGTGATTTTGTGAGGGGCAGTGTGTGACTGAATGATTAATTTATTTGTCCGGTGTGTTTGTATGTTTGACCCACTTTTTAAACTGGTTTTAGCCCATTCACCACTATCCGAGTGTTTCTCTTTTCTATTTCCATACCCCCTTCTCAACAATTCCCCACCTCTAAAGTTTTCTTCACTTTCCCACCCCTTCCCAGTCTAACAAATCCCCACCAATAGATCTCTCTCATTATGACATGAGTGACAAAACCCACAAGAGCGGGAAGCTCCGCTACCGGAAGATTGGCTTCCTCGGTGAGGGACAGTTTGCTACTGTTTACAAGGCTGAAGACCTACAAAATGAGAACAAGATTGTGGCGGTGAAGAAAATCAAGTTGGGATGTAGGATTGAGGCTAAAGATGGGATCAATAGAACGGCTGTTAGGGAGATCAAGTTGCTGCAGGAAATCGAGCATGAGAATATTTGTGGGGTAGGTGAACATCTACACTAGGCACCCGATTAGCTGTTTGCAAACCCCAAAATTTGCAATCCTCCGAGTCACCATTTCCTTTTTGATAGAACACATTTTCCACAATTTTTGTAATCCTCTAAAACCTTTGGTATCGAAGACACCTCACACTCTGTCGCCGGGCGACCTTCGCGCGCGCTGGCAAGGGGTTACTTCGTTACCAACTAAAACTTCAATTTCCACAGCTGTTGGACGTGTTTGGAACAAAAAACAACATCTCTCTGGTTATTCCATTTATGGAGACCGATCTGGAGCGGGTGATCAAGGAACCTTCCATGATATTGGGTGCAGCGGACATCAAGAGTTATGCTATGATGACTCTTCGTGGTTTGGAGTACCTGCATAAACACTGGATACTGCATAGGGTGAGTTTGGGACTGATTTTCTATACCCATCAGTTTTATGCTTTGTTTTGTTTTGAAGCCTCCTCCCCTGTTTTTACCCATAAACCAGGTGTTTTGACATGTCAGTCTATAGGGTGGTATGGCCCAGGGGCGACCTGTATACACTATACAGGGTCAACTACAATACTGGGCAGTTTAGGGTTGCATGTTACCCCCAATTGTACACAAATAACACACCCACCAATTAAAACCCCTCCCTCTGTTTCAGGATATAAAACCAAACAACTTGTTGATTGATTCCAATGGGGTTCTAAAGATAACTGATTTTGGTCTTGCCCGGACATTTGGTTCCCCGGACAAGAATTACAGTCACGTGGTGGTTACACGGTGGTACAGGGCCCCTGAGCTTCTATTTGGCGCTACCTCCTACGGCACTGGGGTGGATATATGGGCGGTGGGGTGCGTCATTGCCGAGCTGCTACAGAAGGTACAGCACCTGTTTTATTATGCTATCTAATTACCCAGAATTTTCTAGAAGCTCTAGAATTTCAATACTCTACACTCTGTGTTGAGCCAGAGATATGTCCCTCTCTATAATCTCTCTAATCCACCCCCTTTCCCCCACAGAACCCGTTCCTACCCGGTGAGAGTGATCTAAACCAACTCCAGCAAATATTTGAGACCCTGGGAACACCTACGGAAGAGGATTGGCCGGGTCTCACCGATTTACCGGACTACATTGCCTTCAAACCCTGCCCTGGGATTCCCCTGGGGGATATATTTGTAGCGGCAGACGACCATACGATACGGATCCTACAGGACATGTTCCGATTTGATCCCAACAAACGAATCAACTGTACACAGGTGTGTATGAGAAGTACCCTGTACCAGGCTGTATAAATCTAATTTCGTTTCTGTATTTCACAATCATTTTTATTGTGAGATATTGCATTGCTGAGCAATTTGCTCACTCCCTTTTTTTCCTAGGCCCTCAACTCACCCTACTTTTTCTCCGACCCGAAGCCCACTCACCCTGAAGAGCTGCCCGTTTTGAAGGATTGGGACAGGGAGACCAGCCCCTCTGAGGGTCTTGCGACATCCGGTGTTAAGCGGCCATTCACCAGGGTCACCGCACTGGATCCCTCTATATCAAAGAGACTATTATTTTAGAGCAGTTGTAGGACTCTCTTTTAACTTTTTTACAGTGAACTTGTAATTTATTTGACACCAATTCCCCTTTTTTACCAGTTTACCAAATATGGGCCATTTCCATTCTAATTAACAGCGACATGCAGCAACTTCATATTTTTATCCTACTCTTACTTTTCTGTCTGGCGGCGCCGACACGATCTGATCGCAACTTTCGAAACGGGGTCTGGCGACTCCGGACAGTGCCCTTTCAGATATAAATTGTTGCTGCATATCGCTTAGAGAAACAAAATGTAAAACACTCGAATCTCAAAGGTCTGCATTGGAAGCTAAAAACTGTTTGTACAAAAAAACATCGAAATAAAAAATGCACCCAAATAACATAATTAGTCATTTAAATTCATTTAACAGAATCATTTCACATCATTTCTCATCATTCAGTCTCCTGTATCTTGACCAGCTCGGTTCGTCTCCAGGCCGCAATTTCATCCCTCAGCTCTGTATCGGGCTGGACGTCCTTCATTGATAAGGGCTGCCGGTTGAAGGGGTCGATGGGGTCACTGAGAAGGTGTTTAGCTATCACAGATCGCTCCACTATAACTCGTGATGTTGGTAGAAGCACTGGTTCCGTCATGAGGGTTCCTGGGTGGTTATGTTATTTAGGGCTGGGTTTGTGCTATTGCATAATAGTATGAACAATACAAGGCCGGGCTGGCAGTAATGTAAGACCAAGAAGGGATTGTAAATGTAAGTTGATACAAACGGACTAACCTAGTATGGGATCGAGGTAGTGTTCAGGGGCTCGTTCAGTTAGTATCCCCTCAACTTCCTCACTAGTCACTGCCTCTGCAGCCAACACAGACACCTGTAATGTGATGTAAAATGAAGAGTCATACTTGAATTATAGTGGCTGATATAAGTTTCGTTTGGTCCGAAACAAGACAAAAATGAGGTGATGAGATATTGTCATCAGGGGAAGGGGAAGATTTCCCTGCCGACAAATTATTACCTCCAGAAACATCTCGATTTTCTCCTCACTGTACTGCAGTTTCCTTAGTTTTGCGATGGCATTGGTAAACAGGGCGGAGTGGTATGATCTCCCATCACGGGGGATAGCCGCAATAAAGGCGGGTTGTTCCCGGAGATTTATGTAGATCTCGGAGATGCCAATCAGCAACTTGTCCGGGTGGAATTTAACATCTTGAAGGTTCTTAATCTGTTGGATAGGGTCTGGTTTAGTCAACAAAGGGAGAGAGGAGTTGTTATTTTTTGAACCAATACAAGATTAAACTAATATGAGACTCAACGATTGATGGTTAAAAGATTTTACCTTGTATTTGATTTGGGTATCACTAACAAGTTCCTTCAAATAATAGTTCAACATGGTAGTTAAAGTATCGACCAGTAGGGGAGTAACGAAGGCGTAGGTTACAGGTTCACCACCCAATGCTGACATGTACTGCAGACACTTTACCGTCTCACTCGACTAAAAAGGAGGGGCGGGGTTAGAAATATGAAGGGGTGTGGTTATAATGATAGAGTTGAACAATGCAAATGGATGGAGAATAGAATGTCTCTCTAGCTCTGACTCCTTTCTCAATAAGTTAAGGATATATCACTGTACCATCATGTTATAGTAGGTACACGCCCGTTTCATCTGAGCAAGAGACCTCAGCTTGGATGACCTCGCCGTATCATCCAGTAAACCCCATTCCTCAGTATCTTGTAGTTGCTCCAACTTCCGAATCTGACGGAAAGGGATTTTTAGCAGTCTCGAAAATGTGTGCCCCTCCCAAAATAACCATATATCCCAAAATGGCTAAATTATCTAATTGTCTAGTTCTTCCTGCCACAAAAATACCTCCTCTAGCTGCCTAAATGATTCGTCCAGAAGAAAGTTTGCATCGTTCATCAGGAGTTGTAAGAACTTGGTAAACAGGACAGTAGTGTCCTCTTCTCTACCCTTCACTTCCTCACTTAGAGTAGAAAGCCCGAACTCTGGCCGGGGCCATATGTAATCGAGCAGCTCAAATATGTGATACCTGAAGCGTGTAATATGTCAAGCAGTGTTAGAAATGATGACGTCACATATGATGACGTCATAAATCACGATGATGACCTCACCGTATTTCTAAGAAATCGAACCTTCTCTTACCTGTACTGAAACTTGTGTTCAAACTCGGAGCTCTGTTCCACGTCCACGAACACTCCAATCAGCTTCTCCCCGAGCTTGGCAGCAGCCAGCCGATTTGAACAAAGAGCAGCCTCCCTGAAATGGATAAAGATCGGTCAAAAAGGGGGAGACACGTGAAGGAGAGAGGGGATAGAGCGCGCGGCGCGTCCAACAAGGTAAACATGAGCGACTGTCGTGTTTGTAAGGTTG
>AVPN01000070.1:40167-63505 GCA_000695325.1 Pleurobrachia bachei | reverse complement strand
TGTTCAGTCGGCAGAGCCGAGGAGGGGGGGGGGTAAAGAAAGGGCGGGGCGTGAGTGGGTGATTCATATAATGTGGGCAGTTCAGATTTTTTATGCAAATATGGGACATTGAACGAAGAATTGGTTTCCTGTGTGTCGAGAGAGAGAGATACATAGAGAAGGAAGAGAGAGACAGAGGTACTCACAACATACTCTCTTTCTCTCTCTCTTTCTCTTTCACTCTTTCTGTACAATTGATGCACTAGGCTGACGGAAATCACATACACAGACAAACACACACTCAGCATACGCAAAGCATGGTACACATGTACACCACAATATACACACAATCACATGATGTACAAATTACGGTGAAATTCAATAACAAGTTACATGTGTATACTGAAGTACACATCCGCGTATACGTTGTACAAGCACTTCTACAACTACTGAAGTACACTTCATGTATACACAATGTGTGCTTCTACCTGCCTGCTTTAGGTACTACACATACGGAAACAACACACACATAACTGGGTGTCAATACACTTGAGTTAAACTTGCCAACAGAGCAGCGTACGTCATACCAGGGATTTGGGCATGGCGAGAGTTAAAAAAATGAGAAAAGGAATAAGGAAAGAGGGAGGGAGATAGGGACAGAGTGTAAAAACACACAGACACGTCCAAGCTACCAGCCAATACCCACCTAGTAAAACACAAAACATACCCAGTGACACACCCAAAGAAAGAGATAATGAGCACATAAAATGAGGAAATACAAAAGCAAAATGGATGTCTGCCCCTTCTCCCACCCTGAAACTTACCCCAGCGATAACCCTGTTTGCGGACAGGGTATTCAGAGTGTTCAGAAGGGCCAGGGTTCGGGGAGCGGTTGAGAGAGAGCAGTCACGTGACAAAGTGATCACGTGATTCAAGATCGGATACATCATTGTCACCAGATCCTCTTCTTCCGTCTCCTCACTTGATATTATCTCTTGGAGACAACCCTAGGTGGGGAGTTTTAGAAAGTTGAAAGAAAGGTTCCCCCAGACTCTGGGCCCAGAGGATACCAGCCATGGGTTTAATTTCTTGCAGAATTGTTGATTAATCGAGTTTTGATCCCCACAAACAAGTTATTTACTAACTAAATGGAGTTATCCGTCCACCGCAAAGTATTGGGTCGTGTTCTGGCGGTGTTAACACAAATACATCCTCCCGTGATATGAGACTTGATGTCAGTTGGAAAGCAGGATCTTGGGGACTCCACGCGTCGTTACTTAACAGGACAACCCTGGAAAATAATTTGTTGATGTCAATCTCTGGAAAATATTGGCTCCTTTGATAGCTGACGATGTAGAGGGTTTAACTGTAACAGTTCACATACCCGATCATGCGGACGGCGGTTTTCCGGCAAGATTCTAACACAACCTGGATGTGAGGGTCAGCCCGCTCTCGAGAGGCCCGGGCCACACAACCAAGAAGGTAGGGTATAATGAGTCGCTCCGTGGGTATATTCCTTCCACCCCCACACTCGTAAGAACAGGCCGTTATCTCTTCGTCAGAAAGGGATAACCTTTCAAATATCACCTGGACAGTCTTTTGTGTGACAACTGGTATGAGGGTCTCGCATTTAAAAGTTAATTAACTTTTATTTGGGTATGTTTCGACTTTCGGCAATCGACAGACCAAGCAATTGATTCGATTGTTTGGTCTATTGAGTGTCGGAAGTCGAAATTCGACTGAATCGAACATGATAACAACTTCTACAAACCTCATCCAGTATGCTGAGGGAGAGGGTTTCATGAGTGGTAGCAACTCCAAGCAGCATGGTTTGGTATTTTGGTTGCCGGGATCCGGTTTGGAGTTCCGTCGATACCGTTACCAGAAACACTCGGGATATAGCTAGGGACTCATCCTCGGCAGATGCAACTGATGGAACTGAGGGAAAGTGGAGGTAACAGGGGGTCTATTGGGTGTACTGGGGTATCCGCTATACATGGGGTTTACTGTGAACTAGGAGATAGCAAAAATGAGCGAATAAATAACGAAGTAATAGCTCAACAATCAACATGGTACATACTACATACCCTGAACATTAGAAGATGACCCCTCCTCACCCCACTCTGAGGCCCAAGGATTATCACTATCAGGTGTAATCTCCCTTACCACTGCTGACCCACCAACTACCCTTCCTTCCTCCATAGTCGGAGTTATATCATCATCATCAATAACATCATTATTATCGTCCTGGTTATCATCTGTTGTTGACTTCTCAGGACTGATTGGTGGATCAGTTGTTGCTGTTGGGGTAGTATCAGTTGTACCAGCTGCTGGGGCACAAGTGGTATCATTAGTTGGGGCTCTACCACCTGGTCCCTGTTCAACACTAACTGCACCTGAAACAAAGGGAAGGATAATGTAAACATCCACCCCTCAAGACTGCTATATATAAGGGAGAGAGACGAAGTAGACGCGCCCTTCCTAAAACTATTATTATATATATAGTACATAACTCCCGCCCGCGCGGGCAGATAATCAGTAGATGCACCCCTGTTTGCGGACAGGGTATTCAGAGTGTTGAGAAGGGCCAGGGTTCGGGGAGCGGTTGAGAGAGAGCAGTCACGTGATAAAGTGATCACGTGATTCAAGATTGGATACATCATTGTCACCAGATCCTCTTCTTCCGTCTCCTCACTTGATATTATCTCTTGTAGACAACCCTAGGAAGGGAATCTAGTTTTAGAAAAGTTAAAAAGGTAGGGAACCCATGTAGCTAGAGGAACCATCTCAAAGCCATGGATATAATCATCCATGAAATTAATTCTTCGCAATGTTATTTACTAACTAAATGGAGTTATCCCTCCACCTCAAAGTTATTTACTAAATGGAGTTATCCCTCCACCGCAAAGTTATTTACCATTGGGTCGTGTTCTGGCGGTGTTAACACAAATACATCCTCCCGTGATATAAGACTTGATGTCAGTTGGAATGCAGGATCTTGAGGACTCCACGCGTCGTTACTTAGCAGGACAACCCTAGAAACGAATTCAAATGACATACATCAACTTCTGGAAAACCTTGGCAACTTTGGACTTTGGAGTCCCTTGATACTTGGCTAAAGATCGAGAGGGTTTGACAACACATACCCGATCATGCGAACGGCAGTTTTCCGGCAGGATTCCAGCACAGCCTGGATGTGAGGGTCAGCCCGCTCTCGAGAGGCCCGGGCCACACAACCAAGAAGGTAGGGGACAATGAGTCGTTCCGTGGGTACATTCCTTCCACTACCACACTCGTAAGAACAGGCCGTTAGCTCTTCGTCAGAAAGGGATAACCTTTCAAATATCACCTGGACAGTCTTTTGTGTGACAACTGGTATGAGGGTCTCGCATTGAAAAGTTTTAAAAGTTAAAATTAACTTTTATTTGGGTATGTTTCGACTTTCGGCAATCGACATACCAAATAATCGATTCAATTGTTTGGTCTATTCACTATTGACTGTCGGAAGTCGAAATTCGACTGAATCGAATGATACAAGATGCCAACAGCTATTACAAACCTCATCCAGTATGCTGAGAGAGAGGGTTTCATGAGTGGTAGCAACTCCGAGCAGCATGGTTTGGTATTTGGGTTGCCGGGATCCGGTTTGGAGTTCCGTTGATACCGTTACCAGGAACACCCGGGATATAGCTAGGGACTCATTCTCGGCAGATGCAACTGATGCAACTGAGGAAGGTGGAGCGTTATTTAACAGAGGGGGGACGGGGGTCTACTGGAGTACCAGGTATGTACGGGTCTACTGGGAACATTGTGGTTACAAGAATGAATAAACATGACACTTAGTAACAGCTCAATATAATGGGGGACTACATACCCTGAACATCAGAAGAAGTCCCCTCCTCACCCCACTCAGAGGCCCAAGGATTATCACTATCAGGTGTAATCTCCCTTACCACCGCTGACCCACCAACTACCCTTCCTTCCTCCATTGTCGGAGTTATATCATCATCATCAATAACATCATTATTATCGTCCTGGTTATCATCTGTTGTTGACTTCTCAGGACTGATTGGTGGATCAGTTGGTGCTGTTGGGGTAGTATCAGTTGTACCAGCTGCTGGGGCACCAGTAGTATCAATTGTTGGGGTTCTACCACCTGGTCCCTGTTCAACACTAACTGCACCTGAAACAAAGGATAATGTAAACATCCACCCCTCAAGACTGCCATATAGTTTTAGGAGGGACGCCTCTGCTCTCTCTCTTCTTACCGAACTGTTGGAGGCGTCTCTACCTAACCCTACTTACCGAATTGTTGGAGGCGTCTCTGTCTCACCTCCTCGGCCCTCTCCTCATCTGTCTGTTGTGGTTGTTGTTCCCCTCCACTCCACCATCCTGTTAACCTGTTGAACATGGGCACATCTAGCTAGCTACTGCTATGGGTCAGATCAGGGGTGAGGGGAGTCATAGAGGGAGGTGTTGAACATGGGCACATCTAGCTAGCTAATTAATGGGTCAGGGGTGAGGCCTGAGGGGAGGTGTAGAGGGAAACTAAAGGGGTCAAGGGTTAATAGAAGAAAGGTCGAGGTACATGTAGTTGGGGAACTTTGAAACGAGAGAGAAGAAAGGGAATGTGGTTGGTAGTCATATAAACACATATAATCTGTTTTCTAGGTCAGAACAACAATTCTTTATGATCAGTGAATTTACATAGTCACACACACAGACTCTGTCTAACACACAGACGAACACACACACGCTTACTCAATACAAGCTAGTAAGGCTCTACTAACTATATATCCCTCAAGTCTCTTTTGTAAAACATCAAACGAACTCGAGCTTGTCTCTTCACTAGAAAAAAGAATCAAACAACACAAGATCCGGTCCCGAGTTATACAACACCAGCGCACCCATTGGGTGAGTTATACAACATACTCAGTTCCCTTGGTAACGTAATTTCCATGACTACGGAGACAGCAAAGAAAAACAAGCGATAATACAAAATCAAGAAAACCTCTCTCTCTCCACCTCTCATTGAGGGTTGTTGTTGGGTTCCTGAGACATCGGTGTCACGTGTGCAATGTTAGTGTACTGCTGCTGGGGAGGAGGGGGACCCCCTGGGTACGGCATATGGTGAGAGTAGGGCACACCACCCTGACTGGGTGGAGGAGGAGGATAGTAGGCCTGTTGAGGAGGAGGAGGTCTATAGGATCCACCTACTGATGATGGTGCTTCCCGGCCGCTGTAGCTAGGAGGCGGGCTATGGGGTGGTGGTTGGTAAGGTCCACCCTGTTGTTGGGGAGCAGGAGAGTGTTGTTGGGGCATGCCTGGATGGGGAGCCATGCTGTACGGGTCGTGGTACGGGATAAACTGAGGAGGTTGCGGTTGGGCCATGGTCGCAGGGGGCTGTTGTTGGAATTGTCGGGCAGGTTCAGATGCTTTCATTGGGGCAGCTGTAGGAGGCTGGTAGGAGTACTGGATCGGTTGGGGAGCAGGAGCGGGGGCCATCGCAGGCGCCTCCTTCAACAGCTTATGAAAGAGCCCAACCACCCGACTCATATCATCATTTATCGAATCTAACTCATCGTGTTTACCCTTCAGACGATCATATTCCGCCTGAACCAGACCCTCCTGAACAGTCATGGAAGTCTCCAGTTCCTCCACGAATCTGTCCTCCTCCGCGTTAGTCACAGTCGCATCAGCCTTCCTCAACATCTCTAACAACAGGTCAATCTGACCAGGATTCACTTCTGTCACCTTGGCAACCGCGGGAGCAGGGGCCGCTGTTGATGGGTCTGGAGGTGGAGTTACAGCCAGGTCTCGAGTAACAAAGTTGGCCGGGAACAGCCCCGAACTGGAGGGAGTCCTCCCTTTCCACCAGTTTTGATCAGCGTTATCCGTTACACTGATCATATCTCCTGATTTAAACGTGATCTCGTTCTCCTCTGCCGCCTCAAAATCATACAAAGCACGAACTTTAAACAACTCTCGGTCAGTTGAGAGAGGTTTATCGGCCGTGAAAGTTGGATAAATCCCCCCTCCACCTCCACCGCCAGTGTTACCACTACTACTGCCTGCAGCACCACTCCCACTAGTCTGTTTCAGACTCGCTTCGATCGCTTTCCGCAACATTTCATCCTCGCTCTCCTGCCTCCTAGCACTGGCTGATGGTGGTGCAGGTAGGTTGATTGGGGGTGTAACCCCTATCTCATTAGGGAAGGTTACCCCCTCACTCTTGAGCTGAAGGATGGTCACCTGTAGGAGGTATAGCTGGGTATCCTCCCCGAATCCCTTACTCCACTTCACCATATTCTCCTTCAGAGAGTTGATCCCCTTGCTAGGGGCCTTGTTCTTTGTCAAATACTCCTTTAGCTCTGTGACAGTTGCCCTAGTACACAGTTCCAAATGGAAGGGCTTGTTACAGTTGTTGACACACGCATCCAATAGTGTCACAGCGTGTTCTAACTGGATAGGATTGGCTGACTTGATTCGCTTCATAATGGCTCTCATGATGTTCTTAGGGCCGTCTTTGGTCGTGTTGACCGAATCACAAAGGTTCATGATTAGCTGCCAGTCATCGTTCTCAGTCCCCACATCGCAGATCTTCGTGACGGCCTCGTCAAAGGGGCCCGGCCTGCCAAATATGGGCATTGCGAGGCGTCGAGCAGGGTGTTCAGCGATCGAGTGCTTGATTGTTCTTTCCTGGTAATAGAAGCGGTGAGTCCGTTCACAGGGGACGGGGGTGAATAGGTCCGATTGCCACTTAGTCGATCATAGCAGGCTAAAACATATGGAGAGGGTTAGAATAAGGTTGAGATAGAGAAGGGAGTTATTAGTTCCAGGATGGGGTGGCTATTCAAGTTCAGTTAAAGATGGGAAATCAATGAGAACTAAATGCTGCATAAAAGAAGGGAACTGTTTATGTCATGAAGTCAGGGGTGGAAGAAAGAGGGGTAGCATTATGGGGGAAAGCAGGTAAAACTGAAACAACGGAAGATTTTATATTTCTGTTCAATCTAAAACTCAAATAAAAATCTATACAATTATCAATATTGTGCATCACGACGAGAGGGATGCACGTGTGTTTGAATAATAATAATAATAACAATAAAATAACTCCTCCACCACCAATAAGAATATATCGTCACAGTGCTGTGTCACCTTGGGTTACCCCTACGGATTACAATCTCACTCTGTCTCACTATCAGATCTGTGGACACGACCGCCAACCAGGGAACAGCCGGGTTGTCGACAATAACTGGCACAATCTTTGCATTTCCACGCTTATCTGATATTGGTATAAACCGACCCACGTTCCCGTTTTCTGAGCAGTCCAATACTAGTTTTCTGACTGTTTCGGGGGCTTGGGCCTCCGTCGATGAGGGTGTGGCGGTTACAGGACGCTTTTTGGTGAACAGTGAAGGATATGATGATTGGAGGGTGGTATCGGTTAGGGATCGCTGGTGTCTCAATGTGATTGCAGTTCGGAGCCACTGTCTGCTCAAATAGGAGGGGTTCCTGGACAATTCCCCGTCAAATGCTCTACCAGCAAGCTCTAATGACGAAGAAAGAGATATCTTAGAATCATCTTGTAGGAAACTCCGGGTCACCTTGGCTGCTGCGACTTCAGATTCCTCCGTCTCCTTCTCTACCTCAGGGGCCTCTTCTACAGGCACATTATAATGAGCAGGGTCGAGAGAATACACAAACTCCTCCTCCCCTTCATCTACAGGCACGCTCTTCACCACGCCAGCTATACAACAGATAAATGCCTCCGGTGGTATATCCTGAACCGTTACCACCCTGTAACTCGTATCCTCCTGAAATATTGTCAGCTGGTGTCGGAGACCCCGCTGAACACACCTGTTGGAACAGGTGATGGAACACCCACAACCTCCATTACACTCCCTCCGGATTAGTGTTGTCGATATACATGTACACCCATCTCCCTCGCATGTCTCGCACATGCACGTGACTGGTAGATCCTCAGCCCGGTTGTGTTGTTTGGTCTGCAGCTGGGGGTCCACCATGTACCTAAAGTTGTACTTGATGATAGGGCCTATGTTACTGACAAACGGGACGGGAACGTGCTCCAGACCGTTGGACAGATCGTTATCTGAGAAGAGTGGTTCGAAGGGGAGTTTCGCAGGATCCGTTTCCAGGGTTACCGCGAGGTGGAATGAAAAGTTGTGGATTGACAAATTGGTACATTTGGACAAGGAGAGCTGCGTTGAAATTTGACCCAATGTGGTACACTTGATGCCGCAAGGGGCAGTGTACACAATACACCCTCGGATAATATCTCTCCTCCAACCATTGTCACATGGTAAAACAAGGGGTATCCTGGTTGATGTACTACTACCCCCTTTTTCGTATACATTACACAGTATAGAACACGTGTGAGGTTTCGGTGCCTCTACCTCCTCGACCTCACTCTCGATCTCTTCCTCTCCTATCTCACCCTCCTCCAACTCCCCCTCTTCCAACTCCTCGTCTCCTATCTTTTCCATCAATAGTCCCACTGGATCAGGTCCTGATGATGTCCCGTTAGTTGTTAAGAGACGGCCCCTCAATGGCTGATAACTTGCCCCCTTCATGAGCCGAGACCAGGGCGCACACCATTTTGAAATCCGAGCTTCTGAGTTTATTTTGATTGACTCTTTCTTTTTCCACAGCGATCTGATGTTTTGTTCCGTTAGAGAGTTTTTTGCTATCTTTCTTCGTTTTTCCGCAATGGACTGCTTCGCGTCCTTACTTTCCTTTGACTGCTGTTTTCTTGCACGTTTTACACACTTCTGAGCGGCTGCTTTGGATGTTTGGTGATCGTTTAGTGCTCTCAGATTAATCCGCATCTTTGGTATTGACTTTGCAGGAGATGTAACCAACCGTCTCTTCCGGGATTTGCTGCCGTTACTGGAAACTGGCGATGAAATGATGACAACGGGGGAAAAGGGCCGAGTCTCATCTTCGGTCTCGGCGGGAGCAGTGACAATCTCTATTGATGAGGGGTCGAGTGAGATACACTCACCGTTATCACCACTAGTCACGTGAACCTCGATCACATTTCCATTTTGAGTTGAAGTACACTCGACAGCAGAGAGGAGCGGATCACAGGCCTCCTGATGGAGGATCATTGGAAGAGGAGGCTTTACATCTATCATCACCGGATCTACTTTCATTTCAGACTCGCTTCGATCGCTTTCCGCAACATTTCATCCTCGCTCTCCTGCCGTCGAGCACTGGCAGATGGCGGTGCAGGTAGGTTTATTGGGGGTGTAACCCCTATCTCATTAGGGAAGGTTACCCCCTCACTCTTGAGCTGGAGAATGGTGACCTGTCGGAGGTATAGCTGGGTATCCTCCCCGAATCCCTTACTCCACTTCACCATATTCTCCTTCAGAGAGTTGATCCCCTTGCTAGGGGCCTTGTTCTTTGTCAAATACTCCTTCAGCTCTGTGACAGTTGCCCTGGTACATAGCTCCAAATGGAAGGGCTTGTTACAGTTGTTGACACACGCATCCAATAGTGTCACAGCATGTTCCAATTGGATTGGATTCGCTGACTTGATTCGCTTCATAATGGCTCTCATGATGTTCTTAGGGCCGTCTTTGGTCGTGTTGACCGAATCACAAAGGTTCATGATTAGCTGCCAGTCATCGTTCTCAGTCCCCACATCGCAGATCTTTGTGACTGCCTCGTCAAAGGGGCCCGGCCTGCCAAATATGGGCATCGCGAGGCGTCGAACTGGGTGTTCAGCGATCGAGTTCTTGATTGTTATTTCCCGGTAGTTGAAGCGGTGAGTCCGTTCACAGGGGACGGGGGTGAATAGGTCCGATTGCCACTTAGTCGATCATAGCAGGCTAAAACATATGGAGAGGGTTAGAATAAGGTTGAGATAGGGAAAAGAGTTGGTAGTTCATACTAGGATGGGGACTGAGGTGGTTGTTCATGTTCAGTAAAAGATGGGAAATCAATGAGAAATTAATGCTGCATAAAAGACGATAAATGTCATGAAATCAGGGGAGGAATGAATGGGGATAGCACTATGGGGAAAGAGGGTAAAACTGAAACAACGGGAGATTTTATATTTCTGTTCAATCTAAAACTCAAATAAAAATCTATACAATTATCAATATTGTGCATCACGACGAGAGGGATGCACGTGTGTTTGAATAATAATAATAATAACAATAAAATAACTCCTCCACCACCAATAAGAATATATCGTCACAGTGCTGTGTCACCTTGGGTTACCCCTACGGATTACAATCTCACTCTGTCTCACTATCAGATCTGTGGACACGACCGCCAACCAGGGAACAGCCGGGTTGTCGACAATAACTGGCACAATCTTTGCATTTCCACGCTTATCTGATATTGGTATAACCCGACCCACGTTCCCGTTTTCTGAGCAGTCCAATACTAGTTTTCTGACTGTTTCGGGGGCTTGGGCCTCCGTCGATGAGGGTGTGGCGGTTACAGGACGCTTTTTGGTGAACAGTGAAGGATATGATGATTGGAGGGTGGTATCGGTTAGGGATCGCTGGTGTCTCAATGTGATTGCAGTTCGGAGCCACTGTCTGCTCAAATAGGAGGGGTTCCTGGACAATTCCCCGTCAAATGCTCTACCAGCAAGCTCTAATGACGAAGAAAGAGATATCTTAGAATCATCTTGTAGGAAACTCCGGGTCACCTTGGCTGCTGCGACTTCAGATTCCCCCACCTCCTTCTCCATCTCAGGGGCCTCCTCTAAAGGCACATTATAATGAGCAGGATCGAGAGAATACACAAACTCCTCCTCCCCCTCATCTACAGGCACACTCTTCACCACACCAGCTATACAACAGATAAATGCTTCCGGTGGTATATCCTGAACCGTGACCACCCTGTAACTCGTATCCTCCTGGAATATTGTCAACTGGTGTCGGAGACCCCGCTGAACGCACCTGTTGGAACAGGTGATGGAACACCCACAACCTCCATTACACTCCCTCCTGATTAGTGTTGTCGATATACAGGTACATCCATCTCCCTCACACGTCTCGCACATGCACGTGACTGGTAGATCTTCAGCCCGGTTGTGTTGTTTGGTTTGCAGTTGAGGGTCCACCATGTACCTAAAGTTGTACTTGATGATAGGGCCTATGTTACTGACAAACGGGACGGGAACGTGCTCCAGACCGTTGGACAGGTCGTTATCTGAGAAGAGTGGTTCGAAGGGGAGTTTTGCAGGATCCGTTTCCAGGGTTACCGCGAGGTGGAATGAAAAGTTGTGGATTGACAAATTGGTACATTTGGACAAGGAGAGCTGCGTTGAAATTTGACCCAATGTGGTACACTTGATGCCGCAAGGGGCAGTGTACACAATACACCCTCGGATAATATCTCTCCTCCAACCATTGTCACATGGTAAAACAAGGGGTATCCTGGTTGATGTACTACTACCCCCTTTTTCGTATACATTACACAGTATAGAACACGTGTGAGGTTTCGGTGCCTCTACCTCCTCGACCTCACTCTCGATCTCTTCCTCTCCTATCTCACCCTCCTCCAACTCCCCCTCTTCCAACTCCCCCTCTCCTATCTTTTCCATCAATAGTCCCACTGGATCAGGTCCTGATGATGTCCCGTTAGTTGTTAAGAGACGGCCCCTCAATGGCTGATAACTTGCCCCCTTCATGAGCCGAGACCAGGGCGCACACCATTTTGAAATCCGAGCTTCTGAGTTTATTTTGATTGACTCTTTCTTTTTCCACAGCGATCTGATGTTTTGTTCCGTTAGAGAGTTTTTTGCTATCTTTCTTCGTTTTTCCGCAATGGACTGCTTCGCGTCCTTACTTTCCTTTGACTGCTGTTTTCTTGCACGTTTTACACACTTCTGAGCGGCTGCTTTGGATGTTTGGTGATCGTTTAGTGCTCTCAGATTAATCCGCATCTTTGGTATTGACTTTGCAGGAGATGTAACCAACCGTCTCTTCCGGGATTTGCTGCCGTTACTGGAAACTGGCGATGAAATGATGACAACGGGGGAAAAGGGCCGAGTCTCATCTTCGGTCTCGGCGGGAGCAGTGACAATCTCTATTGATGAGGGGTCGAGTGAGATACACTCACCGTTATCACCACTAGTCACGTGAACCTCGATCACATTTCCATTTTGAGTTGAAGTACACTCGACAGCAGAGAGGAGCGGATCACAGGCCTCCTGATGGAGGATCATTGGAAGAGGAGGCTTTACATCTATCATCACCGGATCTACTTTCATCTCGAGAGCTGGAGGGGGCGGTAGAAGGGGCAGTACTTCATCCTCCTCCTCATCCTCTTCTTCTTGTAGCTCCTCTTCCTCTTCGTCATCATCGATCATGACAACCTCAGGAGGAGCTGTCATCAGTGGGGGTGGTGGTGTAGGCGGTCGTTTGGTTGGCGATGGCTCTATCGTTATCACCTCTGGTTTAATTTCTTCTTTGATCACCGGTGAAGGTAAGCTGGATACACTGCTTGAGACGGGAGTATTCAGGATGGAATCTGCAAAGTCAAACTCCACATCTAGATCTGTGTTAATTTTGGGGCTGAAATTCAACCGTCGCCGAGATGTGCTTTCTTCGTTCCACGCAAATACTGAGGACGTTGGTTTGAAGGAGGAGGGCGAACAGGAAACATTCGGAGAATCTTCTATGTTCTCTTGGAATGATTTTGTTGACGACTGACTACTGGAAATCGGGTCAGGATAAAATTGGTTCGATGAGGGACTATCAAAAGCTGGGACAGATTTCACCGGACTTTCGTCTGGAATTAGAATTGGTGATTGTGGAACTGGGATCGGCTGTGGTTTGTACGGTTCTGGTTTGTATGGTGCTGCTGGTTGTTGTTGTTCACTGTAAATGGTTGATGTGGGCACGTTGTTATGAACGGGCCACGAGTTGAAACTCGAATATTTCGCAGCTTTCGAGACAGCATCTCCCTCTTCTGAAAACATAAAGGGATCAAAATTCGGTGGCACCATGTATGGTTTTCCTTTCAGCGGTGACTTGATAACGGAGGTTACATCATCCAGAACTCCCCGACCGGCAATCCCCTCTCCCAAACTCATGGGCAGATTCAGACCTGCCATTTTGGACATTCCATTCCCCTTTTGATCGTGGACGGCATTGAAAGGATTTGGATTGTGTCCATAGGATATGATCCTGTTGGAGCCCCTGTGTATCCATTCCTCAGCTAGGCTGCCCGTTGCAAGGCTATACCGGACAAGAACCACGTTACAATCAACTTCCACCACCTTACCCGTGTACTGATAAGTGGATCCATCATAATTTACAAAGACGACAGAATCGTTGGGTGCCAAGTTGAGGAGTTTTATCGAGGTTCCGTTCATGGCAAAGTATTCCTGGATGAATGTTTTGTATGGTAGTGGAAGCATCATGACAGGGTTCTCAATGAGATTGATAACCCATAACTTGTCCTTTGTTTTGTAGCAGGCCGCACCGTCGTCCAGGAAGAGAAGGTACCGAAACATATTCTCAACAGAGGGAAGTTCAGCTACGAGAGATGATATCAACATGGACTTGGTGGGGTGTTGAACTACCACCCTACTGCCCACATCGATGTAGTGGTTGTTGGATTGGCTGTTTAATACCTGATTTGTACCAACTGTCCGCACCTCGCCTGACCGAAACAACACCTCATACATAACAGAGCCATTACGAGAGACACTGTAATTCTGAACGACACCAAAGTACCAGGCAAAGTCCTGATAAAATGCAAGGACGTTCGTCCCAGCAGGAATCACAGTCAGGGGTGGATTTGGGGGGAGTGTCGATGTCATGGCGGTCACATTTGGAGGGTAGACGTTCAAAGGTGGTCGTGGGTAGTGAGGATAGGACATTTCTGGTCATTCTATCCTGCAATTTGGGAGGAAATAGGTGGTGTGAGGAAGGAACAAAATATGTGACAAGTTATTTAAACTCGGATTTTGAAGTTGTCACTTGCCCCCCCCTCCCCCCTGGGTGGCACAAGTTTTTATTTGCGCACCAGAAACCTGTTTTGGCTCGCACGCCTTCGTTTCTTGACCAATTTCGTTAAACAAAAGTTTTAAGGACTCAAAAAATATGCTCTTTCCGGTGATAGGCGGTTTTTGCCGAAAAGTGAGAGCAAGTGGGAGCTGTCACACGCAAATACGACGCGTGCGTGAAAAGTTGCCGTGTTCGACCCTGCTTCCCCGCACAAAAAATAAAATAAAAAGAGTTTGAACAAAACAAGTGACAACTTCAAAAATCAGACTTTACATGGGCTGAAACTATCGAGGCAAATACCCGGGCATGCATCATGCCCCTTCTCAAAAAAGGGTGATTAATTAATAACTGAAATCGGGTCAGAGACGAGTCGGAAAAGAGTTCAAAATTTCTAAAAGGCTTGACATATGCTACATGTCCTCATAAGGAGGAGTTGAAAACGCGCGCGCTAGGGATCTGCAGCGCATCTCAACTAAAAGGCAAGCTCGAAATTTTTGGCAACTTTTTCTCATTGGATCAGCTGTGGAACTGGTATTGGCTGTGGCTTGTAAGGTTCTGGTTTGTCGTTGTAATGACATGAGCCTAAGCTTTTTCAACCGTTCCCAATAGTCAAAAAGAGTTTGAACAAAACAAGTGACAATTTCAAAATTCAGACTTTACGTGGGCTGAAACTATCGAGGCAAATACCCGGGCATGCATCATGCCCCTTCTCAAAAAGGGTGATTAATTATGTAATAACTGAAATCGGGTCAGAGACGAGTCGGAAAAAGAGTTCAAAATTTCTAAAAGGCAAGCTCGAAATTCTGAAAACTTTTTGGCAACTTTTTCTCAAAATTTTTTGGTACAAAAAGTGATCGCGCGGCGTTAAAAGCAACGTAGTTGACAAAATTTTAGCGCGTTTCATTAATATGCCCGGTGCAGTACAAGCAACACCAAACATAATAAAAAACATGAAGTTATTTTTTTTCAGTCTCGTTTTTCGAAAAAAGTCTCGTTTCTCGATTTTTACACTCGTGTCCCTCACCGGGCGCCGTTGTTCTTTGAGAAATCGCCGTTACGATCTGGTTGTTTGAAGGCCTGTTCACAGGTTTACGCTTCCAAAAAGACAAAAGTGCCCTGCAAATAACGGCTCTAACCGCTCAACCGTTTTGGCCAATCCAAAGTTTATCTGATGGGAAATGGCAAGCCCTATTCCCAACCCAAACTCTAGCCCTAATCTTAACCGTACTTTAGCCCTAACCCTAAAATCCGTGAGTGCTGACAATCCAAACACCCAGATTTTAACGTTGGTCTCCCTCACCGGTCATCCTTTTTCCGTTGTCCGTACGAGTCACTACTGCCTTGTAAATCTTTCGTAGAACGATTCAATCTCAATCAGTGAATTCTTAGGAAATTCTGAGTTTTTTTTGTTGATATCGCTTTAAAGTTTCAGTCTCAAATAACAGAGTCTGCTGTCCTGCTTTACCATTACCGTTCTCGAACTCTAGTCTCTCTTCAGTAAATGTCTTAATTTTTATAAAACACTCGAGGGAGCGGTAGTGGTGGTGTGGCGAGAATGGCGAAGCTGGTTACAATCTACCTGTACAATGGGACATCTGTTGAGTTCCAGCGGCAAACCAAGGTCACAGAAATTCTCGATCAGCTCCTAACAAGGCTCAAAGTCTGCCGATTTTACGCCTCGTGGTTTGTATTGATGACAGAACAAAGGATTCTCCTCCCATTTCGAACAGTACTGCCGGAGACAGAGGAGAAGATATTCCTGACAATACTGCCTAGTCTAGTTCCCACGGAGGAAATGATACATAGTGACTATGAGAGCTTCTTCTACTACTTCTGTCAGTGCAAATATAAGTTCCTGGCGATGCATGGGAGTTATCAAGGACATGGAGAACAGGTCAAATTTCTCCACTCTCTTCTCTTGTTTTTCTTCTGTAAGACGGCCGGTTTACCCCTTCGCAAGAATGATTTGGGGAAGATAGTAAGGAAGTACAACCACATTAACCAGGGTCTTGACATTTCCGATAGTGATTCTGTGCTAGTTGATATGGTTGGGAAATCAAAACACCGCCTCCCCTGCCAGCAAGTGATGAAACTATTTATTGACAAATTCCTCGGGTTACTCGACTCCCTGAGAACTCCCGCTCTGTCCGGTGAATTTCTGAGGGTGGAGGTCTCCTGCCAGCAGCAGGATACACCCGCCACCGCTGATGTTATGATATCCGATACTTCTGTCCAACTCCTCTCCGACAACAATGCTACCACCCTCTCATTCCCCAGCATTAAATTCATCTCATCACACACACCCCTGGGCGTCGTGATTAACCTAAATGGTGGACTACAATATCAGCTGTCATTTGCAACGCAGGACCTATACGAGGGATTCCTATCCTTGTTTTACTACCAAATCTCCCTGAATCGGGAGGAGGAGTGTGAGCTGGCTTCTGTCCAACAAATACCGGTCGATCTAACGGTACAACCGATGAGGGTACAATGGGTGAGGTTCGTCAGGACATCATATTGTCAGGAAGTAAAACAGGCCCTGGGGGTGTATGGTACGATGCCAGGGTGGTATGGGTTGGTAGAGGTGTCTCACAAACCTGGTTATTGGATATTGTTGTATTGCTGTAAGGGTGAGGTGCACGAGGCAGTAGTGGAGAAGGGAGAGGATGGTTGGTATTTTCTCCAGCAGGCCCCCCTTAGGAGGTATTCCTCTCTAACGGCCCTGGTAAACCTAGCCCGACCACAACCCGGACCCAGAACACCCGATTGTCAACTAACAACTGGGTTAACGGACACTGAAATATTAGATGTACAGGACCCGGATGTAGGCCGAGTGTTCATTGATAATTCCCATTTATCTAACTTTGAGAAGATAAAAGACACATGGTTAAGGGTGGTTTCTAGAGGTCAGTTTGCCAAGACACCAGCCGAGAAGCGGGGTATTAACATTGTACAGTACAAAGGGTGGACTATGTCCTATACAGATAGGAAGGAGCTATTTTTAGCTTGTTCCCTTATCCGGGACCAGCCTCACGATAACGTGGCCATGATATTCGGCCTTTCCACCGATACATTTCACCAGCCCGACACTGTGTCCATGGTCCTTGAATACGGTCCGTTCTATACACTTGCAGAGCATCTCAGGACGGAATATACACCCGCTTATTCCGAGATAGATGTCAATAATATTGAGAGTCTTGACGATGGACCTGTTGGATTCACTCTCCTGTTCAAGTACACTAACTACATTTTGTGTGGGTTGTTGTTCCTTCATCGTAACGGAATCTGCCATACATTTCCAGCTCCACAACATATCCTAGTGGATAAGATCAGGAACAACCTCAAGTTATTTGATGTTGGTATTATGGGCCGGGTGTATTCAAACAGCAAGAAGAATCGGAAGGATATCCTTCATTTATCCTCCCGGGATGAGGGGAGGTGTGTGCTAAGATGGTTTCCTACCTCTGTCCTCCACAAACCGAGCGCCATCCTTACCCCTTACACTGACAGGTATATGTGTATGTTTATTTAAAATGTGTTTGTTTGTGTGTTGTAATTTGTATCACCACTCTCTAGGTCCCCCCTATGACAAACAGATCCAGCTGCAGATACAATGGGTTCTCTCCAAAATACACGCTCAATTCGCCTGTACTCGGAAGATAAATTGAAGATTACTGATGGTGCTTCTCTCTACACACTCACCAAGGCGTGCAGCAAACACATTGGCCTGCAAGCCGAGTCATTCCACTGTTTCCGGCTTGTCCAGAAGAACCTGGTCCTGCTGTCTCAGCGGAGGAAGTTGGACATTGTCATCAAAGCACCGGCACCGATATTTTTCAGAGCGGTGAATCTTGATAGTGATGTTGTGGGGAAGTGTAGGAAGGATCCTGCCCTCAGTATTTACCTTTACCACCAGGCCCTACACGATGTATTGGAGAATGTTAGTTCTCTCCCCACCACCATAGTTCAGAATATTATCGCTCTTGATATTGCCCTCCACCAGCATCTATTCACTTGCCCCACAATCAACTCCGCATACCAACTCTACTTTGGTCTCCACGAGAACAGAGCCTCTCTCAAATCCACCGTTACCCCTTACACACTGACACCACGAGACTCCATTACTGAGTGTTACCTAGAAATGGCATCCCTATATACCCAGTCGGTACTGCCCCTCCTTGACACGGTACGACGCTCCTACTCGGCCCGTATCTCCCTTCCCAAGGTGAAGCAGACCAAGCTGCAGATTGAGGTCAGTTCGACGTGTATATCTGTTGTTGAGGATAAGAAGGTCCACCGTGAACTATTTTACCCTCAAATTCGGCATGTTGCCATAACAACCAAGAGCTCCGTTGTCATAACAACCGCTTCCACGGAAACCATAACAGCAACCTTCAAATCGGCTAATCATGCCGAGTCTTTTGTAGCGCTCATGGACTGTCATTACTCTAACCTGTACCCTTACAAAATGATGGTATCTAGTTTCGGGGAAGGTTTCAAATCGGACGAAGAGTCCCTTCATTTCAACCCAAAGGAACAGTTCAACCTTGTCTCACCCTCACCCTTAGTTTCATTCTTTATGGAGGTAGAGGAAGTGAAGGCGGCCCTTATCAAAGTCCCTGAGAAGAAAGGGGTCTACACGGTGGTCAAACGGCCTACAACCGCGGCTTATGGCCTACTATACGCTATCAGTGACACTATCCAACCCAAGGCTATAAAGTTTACTGAAGGCTTGTACCATATTGATAAAAACACCACCAAGTTTAATGATCTTGGTGACCTTGTGGCGGCTCTGACTCCTAAAATCGAGGGCGGAGAGCGGGTTCAACTCACAAAACGGATATCAGACTCACTGCTAGTTGATTTGTTAGCCTGCAATGAGATCATGGAGCACTACCCACCCATGTTTATAACTCTCCACCGGCCCGCCCTGCAACACACAGGGGTCTACACGCGCTATTGGATATTGTTGTATTGCTGTAAGGGTGAGGTGCACGAGGCAGTAGTGGAGAAGGGAGAGGATGGTTGGTATTTTCTCCAGCAGGCCCCCCTTAGGAGGTATTCCTCTCTAACGGCCCTGGTAAACCTAGCCCGACCACAACCCGGACCCAGAACACCCGATTGTCAACTAACAACTGGGTTAACGGACACTGAAATATTAGATGTACAGGACCCGGATGTAGGCCGAGTGTTCATTGATAATTCCCATTTATCTAACTTTGAGAAGATAAAAGACACATGGTTAAGGGTGGTTTCTAGAGGTCAGTTTGCCAAGACACCAGCCGAGAAGCGGGGTATTAACATTGTACAGTACAAAGGGTGGACTATGTCCTATACAGATAGGAAGGAGCTATTTTTAGCTTGTTCCCTTATCCGGGACCAGCCTCACGATAACGTGGCCATGATATTCGGCCTTTCCACCGATACATTTCACCAGCCCGACACTGTGTCCATGGTCCTTGAATACGGTCCGTTCTATACACTTGCAGAGCATCTCAGGACGGAATATACACCCGCTTATTCCGAGATAGATGTCAATAATATTGAGAGTCTTGACGATGGACCTGTTGGATTCACTCTCCTGTTCAAGTACACTAACTACATTTTGTGTGGGTTGTTGTTCCTTCATCGTAACGGAATCTGCCATACATTTCCAGCTCCACAACATATCCTAGTGGATAAGATCAGGAACAACCTCAAGTTATTTGATGTTGGTATTATGGGCCGGGTGTATTCAAACAGCAAGAAGAATCGGAAGGATATCCTTCATTTATCCTCCCGGGATGAGGGGAGGTGTGTGCTAAGATGGTTTCCTACCTCTGTCCTCCACAAACCGAGCGCCATCCTTACCCCTTACACTGACAGGTATATGTGTATGTTTATTTAAAATGTGTTTGTTTGTGTGTTGTAATTTGTATCACCACTCTCTAGGTCCCCCCTATGACAAACAGATCCAGCTGCAGATACAATGGGTTCTCTCCAAAATACACGCTCAATTCGCCTGTACTCGGAAGATAAATTGAAGATTACTGATGGTGCTTCTCTCTACACACTCACCAAGGCGTGCAGCAAACACATTGGCCTGCAAGCCGAGTCATTCCACTGTTTCCGGCTTGTCCAGAAGAACCTGGTCCTGCTGTCTCAGCGGAGGAAGTTGGACATTGTCATCAAAGCACCGGCACCGATATTTTTCAGAGCGGTGAATCTTGATAGTGATGTTGTGGGGAAGTGTAGGAAGGATCCTGCCCTCAGTATTTACCTTTACCACCAGGCCCTACACGATGTATTGGAGAATGTTAGTTCTCTCCCCACCACCATAGTTCAGACTATAATATCTCTTGATATTGCCCTCCACCAACATCTATTCACTTGTCCCACAATCAACTCCGCATACCAACTTTACTTTGGTCTTCACGAGAACAGAGCCTCTCTCAAATCCACCGTTACCCCTTACACACTGACACCACGAGACTCCATTACTGAGTGTTACCTAGAAATGGCATCCCTATATACCCAGTCGGTACTGCCCCTCCTTGACACGGTACGACGCTCCTACTCGGCCCGTATCTCCCTTCCCAAGGTGAAGCAGACCAAGCTGCAGATTGAGGTCAGTTCGACGTGTATATCTGTTGTTGAGGATAAGAAGGTCCACCGTGAACTATTTTACCCTCAAATTCGGCATGTTGCCATAACAACCAAGAGCTCCGTTGTCATAACAACCGCTTCCACGGAAACCATAACAGCAACCTTCAAATCGGCTAATCATGCCGAGTCTTTTGTAGCGCTCATGGACTGTCATTACTCTAACCTGTACCCTTACAAAATGATGGTATCTAGTTTCGGGGAAGGTTTCAAATCGGACGAAGAGTCCCTTCATTTCAACCCAAAGGAACAGTTCAACCTTGTCTCACCCTCACCCTTAGTTTCATTCTTTATGGAGGTAGAGGAAGTGAAGGCGGCCCTTATCAAAGTCCCTGAGAAGAAAGGGGTCTACACGGTGGTCAAACGGCCTACAACCGCGGCTTATGGCCTACTATACGCTATCAGTGACACTATCCAACCCAAGGCTATAAAGTTTACTGAAGGCTTGTACCATATTGATAAAAACACCACCAAGTTTAATGATCTTGGTGACCTTGTGGCGGCTCTGACTCCTAAAATCGAGGGCGGAGAGCGGGTTCAACTCACAAAACGGATATCAGACTCACTGCTAGTTGATTTGTTAGCCTGCAATGAGATCATGGAGCACTACCCACCCATGTTTATAACTCTCCACCGGCCCGCCCTGCAACACACAGGGGTCTACACGCTACACTCCATTTCCCGGAAGTACCTCAGCGGCGGTGCTTTCCAGGGATCCGCTCTGGTGTACCACGGGGCGGCACTAAAAAGGAAGGATGTGTGTGAGATGTACTCGGTGAACCGGCGGTTGAATTATGAGAATGTTGTCAAGATGATTGGGATTTGTAAACCAGGGTGTCTAGTCAATACCATCATAATGTTGGAGCATTTACCCAGTTACAGGACACTCCACTCCTTCCTTCTCGATTACCCTGACTGTCCCATGAAGACGAGGTTGGATATTATTGATCAGTTAGCCACGGCCCTGAAGTCTTTGCACGGTCTCACACCCCCGGTGGAGCACACCTGTCCCGCTCCCCATCACATTCTCATCTCACCTACTGACCACAAGATCAAGCTGAAGGATCTGGGCCTGGTTAAGAAGTTGATCTTGAAGGAGATGGGAGGGTCAATGATGGATCCCTGTGAGCTGAGATGGATACCGGGGTACTTTCTAAAGAGGCCAAAAAAAGAGTTTGATGTTCACTTAGACAGGTGTGCAGATATACCCCCGGCCCCCATCTAGACTCAGGAGTCTGGGCCAACTCCCGCACATCCCATACCCCACATGTAGACTCTGAGTGTTTCTTATTGTGTCCGGTGGCAGATTAACTCGATACGAGCGTTAAAAAAGTGGCGAAGTCTATTGTCGGTATTCTTTATTGACCTCTCTATTTTCTAAGAAAGGCAGGTAGAGCCTGTTAAAATAAGTTTCTAGGAACCACGGTACAACGACAAGTAATCTGCCACCGTATACATTAACTTCTAGAGCACATATTGCTAACGCCCCTTATCCCTCCCCTAACGCCCCTTATCCCTTCCCTAACGCCCCCTATCCCTCTCAGTTGGGTGTTTGGTTGTACTATCTGGCAGATCTTCAACAATGGGAAACTGCCCCTATCCGAGATATCTGACGAGCAGCTGATAGCCAGATATCAGGATTTACGACAGAATTCGTCGGTGCCATGGTTTCCAATGACGCTGGAGATACCCCAGCAGGATAAAATGCGATTAAATAATATGGTCCAGAAACTTATAAATTACATATTCACTGCTCCAATCGATAGCAATGTGAGTTTGTCGGTTTGTTCGACAGAATTGGAAATTTTCGATACCTTTCGAGTGGTCCTGATGGTACTCCCCGCTCATCCACTAAGTTTTGTGAGAAAACACGGCGCACCACTCTTACTTTAACGCGACCAGATAGAAACTTAATTTTTGCACCTACCCCCACTAATGTGAGGACGCTGATCACTTTAGTGCCCTCGGTTTTTTCTCTACTCTTTTCCTAAGAGGATTTACCTTTTTTTGGAATTATGACTGAAAATACAGGTAAAAAGGGATGTGGCCCGGAAATGACCTCTCCTCAAGGACTTCACTCTTAGACTTTTTTGTGGTGACTCAGGGGACCCTTGGGTATCATTTGGTGAAATATTAGCTTGCCCCCCAAAATTTCCAGGTCCTGGCAAGAATTACACGGTTTATATTGACCTCTCTATTTTCTAAGAAAGGCAGGTAGAGCCTGTTAAAATTTATTCAAAGATCCTTGGTGCCATGTTGCTGTTCATTAGACGGTGGCATAACATTAACTTCTAGAGCACATATTGCTAACGCCCCTTATCCCTCCCCTAACGCCCCTTATCCCTTCCCTAACGCCCCCTATCCCTCTCAGTTGGGTGTTTGGTTGTACTATCTGGCAGATCTTCAACAATGGGAAACTGCCCCTATCCGAGATATCTGACGAGCAGCTGATAGCCAGATATCAGGATTTACGACAGAATTCGTCGGTGCCATGGTTTCCAATGACGCTGGAGATACCCCAGCAGGATAAAATGCGATTAAATAATATGGTCCAGAAACTTATAAATTACATATTCACTGCTCCAATCGATAGCAATGTGAGTTTGTCGGTTTGTTCGTCAGTTTTTATGATCGTATAATGTTGTGATTTCCACGTTCGATGCTTTTCTCTAAGCCGCTTACGTATTCTACTGTTCTGTCACAAGATTGCGGGC
>AVPN01000070.1:16075-34062 GCA_000695325.1 Pleurobrachia bachei | reverse complement strand
TTTGTCAACAGGAAGAAACCCAAGTCTAGCCGGATTGGTCCACTCCGTGACTCAGAGGGAAAACTTACGACGGACCCTGAACACATGGCTAACATATTACAGGAACAATACGTTAAGGTTTTTTCTTCCCCCTCGTCCGACTCGTTGCAGAACAACCCCAACGCTCAATTAACCAATGCCAGGCTCCATGAAATCACTATCTCTGCCGAGGCCATAAGGAAAGCGATTGCGGATATACCCATCTCATCTGCACCGGGTCCAGATAAATTCCCTTGTCTGGTGCTGAAGGAATGTGCCCCTGTACTGGCCCCAATACTGTCCCAGCTCTGGGAAGGGGCTTTCAACTCAGGACAGACAGCGGCTATCTTCAAGCATCAAACTATCGTACCCATCTACAAGAAAGGGAACAGAGGACTCGCCTCGAATTACCGTCCAGTCTCGCTGACTTCCCACCTCTGTAAACTATTTGAAAGAGTTGTAAGAAAAGAGCTGGTTGGTTTTTTGGAGGAGCAAGAGGTTATCACCCAAGACCAACACGGATTTAGAGTAGGTCGCTCATGTTTGACACAATTGGTCGATCACCTGGATTCAGTACTCAAAGACTTGGAGGCAGGCCATAATGTGGACGTGTTGTATGTTGACATGGCTAAGGCCTTTGATAAGGTTTGTCATTCAAGACTCCTGACAAAGCTCGCCTCAGTCGGAGTGGGAGGAAAGTTACTGACCTGGCTGAAATCCTTTCTAGTGGGCCGCACCCAGTCCGTTGTGGTGGAAGGTAAACTATCAAGACCAGAAACTGTACGGTCTGGAGTTCCACAGGGCACAGTACTGGGCCCGATATTGTTTCTACTCTATGTAAATGATATGCCAGATGTACTACAGCACTCCAGCATGAAACTGTTTGCGGACGATGCTAAACTCCACAAAACCATTCGAGATGAATCAGACAGGTCTCTCCTGCTCAATGATATAGAAAGAGTGAGTGAGTGGGCTATCAACAACTCGATGGAACTCAACGCTGATAAAGACCAGCTTCTCCAGCACGGAATGAATGATCTGCTTAAAAAACCCTACACACTACCAACTGGCACCACGGTCTGTGGAGACGCCACTGTTAGGGATCTTGGAATCACTGTGGATACTCATCTCAGCGGGAAAGAGCACACTGCCCAGATAACTAAGACTGCTAATCAAGCATCTGGAAGAGTGTTAAGGGCATTTGAATCTCGAGACGAGGAAACCATGCTCACCTTACTCAAAACTTACATCCGACCTCATCTGGAATACTTATCGCCTATTTGGTCACCCCACCAAGTGGGGGAAATCCAACGAGTAGAAGCTATCCAGAGAGCATTTACTGCAAAGATCGAAAACTGCCAGCTCCTCAATTACTGGCAGCTACTCGACTACCTGAACCTCTACTCACTACAAAGGAGACGGGAGAGATACCGTATACTGTATATGTGGAAAATTCTCAGAGGCATAGTTCCTAATCACCAAAATCCTCTCCCTCTCTCTCTCCCCCTCTCTCTCTCCCCCTCTCTCTCTCCCCCTCTCTCTCTCCATCCCCTGTAGGCATTATTGACCGTAGGCATTATCGTACGTAATCATTTATCCATCTCTAACCAACCAGAAGGTAATACTAGTACTGCAATGGTAACCAGAAAACCCGAAATTGCGATGCCATTTCTGGAAGCTACGATCACGCGGCATAAGTCTACCCTCACTGAGAAAGAAGTCCAAGCACTTCTCAAGATAAGACACAAGTAAATTCGGGGGAAATTATAATATTCAAAATTTAGGCGTTAATCAAATCAACACATAATCTGATTCTGCCTTTTATTTTCGTCTTGAACAGGTTCTGATTTTAATTCTTATTTTCGTGTAGAACTTCCAGAACAAAAGTAAAACAACAACATTCCTGCAGATATTTAATGGAATTCACTGGTTATTGTGTCTCGCCTGGTATAATTGACCTGGTCCATCCAACCCACTCTCTCGGGACACTTCACTCCTTTGGGAGCCGCCAAAAGAAAGACCAAACCTGGGTACGAGTAAATTTTTTTTGCGAGATCTTGATTCAAGTTTTTACAGTGCTCATCTCTTTCCCGAAAGGATATTAGTACATACTAAAAAGTTTCTATATGCTCCCTGGTTCTATTATTTGTTTCATTATATTGCACCGTAGATTTTACCATCTACCTAGCCTTCTCCCATATAATATCATGCAATAATGCGAGCCGAGAGGGGTTAGTCATGAAGCCACGAGAGGGAGAGAAAATGAGGGATAACGTCACGAGAAAGAGAGAAAAGGGATAATTTGTCACACACATATATATTCACTGAGAGACTCTGAACAGTGAAGATAGAGACTAGAGAGATGGAAAGAGATAGAAAGAGTGAGAGGGGGTGGTGGAGACCTAAAGTGTTAAAACATGGGAACCCGTTGTAATAAAAATATTTCATAAAGATAAGTAGTGGGAAGGAGACGGAAATTGTCAGATACAACAGTCGACACCTCTTCTTTTGCAAAGTCACATCCCCTATTTCGTTAACTGGTTAATAGATGATTTCCCGGATGGTTTGGTCGCCATATTAAAACCTCCTTTTCTTCCCTACTACAGAAGTACACAAGCTACGTGCTAAAAGGTCTTAAGTTCCTTCACGAGCAAGGCATCGTCCACGGCAATTTGTCATGGAAAAATGGTATGTACTGGATACTTCCCCCCCCCCCTTTCTCTAAATATGTTCAAGATTTTCTCTTTTTCTTTTCTCTCCCCTTCTCTCCCTCCCTGGCCCTCTATCTCAGGCACGTTCTACTTCTATATTGTGAGAAATAGCAATAGTTCGAAATATTTCAGTTTGGTTGCGAAACCGAGATATTGCAGTGCTGAGTGGTTGGGGTCTTAGCTCTAAAGTGACGATGGATGACATCTTTGATCCGACCATTTACCCACCTGAGGTAACTTTACAAAGTTTAGTTCTCGGTATTTATCCTTGGATATAAGTATTAACTATTAAGTATATTCAGATTGACATTTCTAAATGCACTTTGCAGGAGCGAAAGTGCAACTGCTTCAATTTCCATCTATCTATTAAATTAAGATCCCCTTCTGCAGGTTCTAGAGGATCTCCAATCAAAGGGTGAAAGTGGACCCCTGACAAAGAAGACTGATTCATGGTCGTTTGGTGTGTTGTTAGTTCAGCTAATGTCCAATGGGAATGTCTACTCGGACGTAAGCGGCGGGGATATGCGGGATGGCAAATCCGCGCGTTTTGGCGCGCCATCAAGCCATTTTTTCCCACGCTACTCAATTTTGCCACAACATCAGGCATGCATGTTTCGAGCGTCGAGTGTCGACCCAGTGTTAATTAATTCTCCTTGGAATTATAATTGTAGTGTATGTACGCTTGCAACTACTAATTCCAACTTTTCTACAGGTCGATTTAACGGGGTGCTTGGAGGATAAAATATCCGTACTACTATCCCGAATATCGAAGGACTCTCCAGCGGGTTATCTTTCACCAGAGTTCACATCAAGTGTGATTATCAAAATGCTGACAAAGACCTTCGAGCCCATATCAATCCGAATGACACCTACAGAAATTCAGACATCATTTACTTCATCTAACAACTACAAGAGCTGATCCTACAACTTACAAGAGCTAGTAAAATGCAACATGTTTTGTTACTAATTAGCTGAAGGGACACACCGTGTTTGGCTGTGTCGCTGAGTTATTGACTTTTATTGAGCATGAGAGAACTAGTGAGAACACTAATTATACTTAACAGGAGCTGGTTTGATACAATTTTTCAGTCATTCGATGTTGTTTTACGAGTTCGTGTGAACTCAGAACTGTAAGTGTGTATGTGCGTGTCTGTGAGTGTGTGACTTTGTGTGAGTGTGTGATATATATGACACGGTTTTAAACAATTATCCTAAAGTGTTGTCAGTGTGAGCAGAATTCTGACATATGAATGACTTATAATTGATGTTAACTTTAATCGACTGTAAAAAATGTTTAGTTTTCTTACCAAAACCCTTAATTTTACCGAGTTTTAATTTGTTACCATTACCCTGTCTGGCGCCGCCAAACCACGCTTTGATTACCGAAAGGTGGGGTCCCGACAGTGCTATGCTCTCAGAACGGGCCAGCGCCGCCAGACAGCTATCTATATCAGAGGGGTAACGGTATACGGAGGCTCTTTCGTCCCATATCATCGAACATACATGAGATCAGAGTTGAGTCATGTACATCATTATGCTGACCCATTCTCCCGCTCTTTGAGCAGGGCGATGAAAGCTCGGTCAAGCATCGTGCTGACTTGCCCGCGAAGACAGGTGTGTAACGTGCCCAACGTGCTGACAGGTGCTGCTTCACAGGCTTGTTGATTAACAAGCCCCAACCGTATCTAGATAGAAGTACAAAACACAAACGGTTAATCATGGGGAAGAATTCTCAGAATATGAAATAGTTCAATTCTATGCTTGCCAGGCGCTCAAAATGATATTACAAAACTCTCAAAAACCATACCAGTAGAGTAATCATAGGTATTAATAACATGCTTTTTAGTATTGCACGGTTCAGAATATTGGGCATGATATACAGGACAGCAGTTGTTGAATAAGGGGTGGAGAAGGGTTGACCCAGGTGCACCCTGTATGGCGGCGCCATACCCCATTTATTTGATTCTCAGACGGGCTCGCGGCGTCAGACAGGATGCAGTACACTCGGTGCACCCTACCCTCTCTCACCCCTTACTCAACAAGGCAGCAGCAGCAGTTGATTCCTGGCTAGTATTTAACAGAATTAAATATTTAGGTTCTGTATTATACAGTGTATATATATATATGCATCATATCTGGAGCTTCAAGAATGTAAAAGTGTAAAATACGGTTAAAAAAGCTATAAAATCTAGAAAAATAAAGCTGTTTGCAGTGGGTGTGAGATAAAAACTGGGGTATAAAGTTTTAACTAAACCTCTGGATATTTATATATTCGATAAACATCATTCTCTTGTAAAAAGTGTTTTTTTAAACACACTTGATCTCGACGTCTCTATATTTGGAGATTCCAAGTTATGACAGTCACTCAAAAAGGTGTTTCAGAATCATCTAAAAACATGAAGAAATTGAGTAGTAGATAGCTGTAAATATAAATTAGTCTCTCTTCTATTTCACATGTGTTAGTGGTAGAATAGGTTCCGTAAAAATATACAAATTAGTATAGTACAGGTAAAAATAACTGGCCCCAACAACCCTTTTCACGGTCTTAGTGCCGTTTGATCCATTGTGTCCTATATTGTGTCCATGGCTCCAATTATGGACACTTTCCTCCTCATTACTTGCACCCAGTTGTTATTGTGACTGACTGTAGATGTGACTCTTGCTGTGAACCCTCCTCACACGGCACACGTATCATTTGCTGTGGGGAGATTGAGGGAGGGATAAGTATTGAGAATACTAATTGAGAATACTAGTTGGAAACTACATGCCCACCTGTGACTGTCAGAGCATTGGCCTGACCCGATTCTCGCGCGCGAGAACTGTGGTCATCCTACAACTTACAAGAGCTAGTAAAATGCAACATGTTTTGTTACTAATTAGCTGAAGGGACACACCGTGTTTGGCTGTGTCGCTGAGTTATTGACTTTTATTGAGCATGAGAGAACTAGTGAGAACACTAATTATACTTAACAGGAGCTGGTTTGATACAATTTTTCAGTCATTCGATGTTGTTTTACGAGTTCGTGTGAACTCAGAACTGTAAGTGTGTATGTGCGTGTCTGTGAGTGTGTGACTTTGTGTGAGTGTGTGATATATATGACACGGTTTTAAACAATTATCCTAAAGTGTTGTCAGTGTGAGCAGAATTCTGACATATGAATGACTTATAATTGATGTTAACTTTAATCGACTGTAAAAAATGTTTAGTTTTCTTACCAAAAACCCTTAATTTTACCGAGTTTTAATTTGTTACCATGTCTGGCGGCGCCAGACCCCGTTTTGAGAATCAAAACGGGGAGCTTGACAGTGCTATGCTCTCATATCGAGTCAGCGCCGCAAGACAGCCACTCACTACCAGAGGGGTAACGGTACGGAGGCTGGAGGCATAACATTGAACATACAGGAGATCAGGGTCGAGCTGTCTGGCGGCGCCATACCCCATTTGATTCTCAAAACAGTGCGCTCAAATGGGGTCGCGGCGCCAGATAGGGGTTGAGTCATGCGACAGGCATGCTGACCCATTCTCCCACTCTTTGAGCAGGGCGATGAAAGCGGTCAGGCATTGTACTGACAGGTGCTGCTTCACAGGCTTGTCAATGACACTATTATAGTTGCCCCAACCGTATCTAGATAGAAATACAAAACACAGACGGTTAATAATGGTGGAAGAATTCTCAGAATATGAAATAGTGCAATTCCATTATATGCTTGCCAGGCGCTCAACATCTCAAAATCTAGCAGCTAAGATAGTAGTACGTATGTAGTAGCATGCTTTTTAGCATTACACGGTTCAGAATATTGGGCCAATGGCAGTTGATACATGGCCTGGCTAGTATTAACAGAATTAAACATTAGGTTCTGTATCAAACAGTGTACATATGTGCATCATATCTGGAGCTTCAAGAATATAAAAGTGTAAAATACGGTTAAAAAGCTATAAAATCTAGAAAAGTAAAGCTGTTTGTAGTGGCTGTGAGATAAAAACTGGGGTATAAACTCTAGATAAACACCATTCTCTTCGTAAATGCATAGTGTTTTTATAATTTAAATAACTCGAGAAGTTTTCAAGTTTATGACTGGTCTGAGGTCACTCAACAGGTGCTTCAAATCAAATTGATTAGTAGATAGCTGTAAATATAAATTAGTACGTGTCTCTCTTCTTTTACACATGTATTAGTGGTAGAATAGGCTCCGTAAAAAATATACAAATTAGTATAGTACAGGTAAAAATAACTGGCCCCAACAACCCTTTTCACGGTCTTAGTGCCGTTTGATCCATTGTGTCCTATATTGTGTCCATGGCTCCAATTATGGACACTTTCCTCCTCTACTGGCACCCATTTGTTATTGTGACTGACTGTAGATGTGACTCCTCCTGTGAACCTTCCTCACACGGCACACGTATCATTTGCTGAGGGGAGATTGGGGGATAAGCAGTGGGGAACACAGAATAGTTCAGGAAACAAAACAGGGCTATCGTACGAAAAACACGTCCAGAAAATAGCTGCTGTTATGTTTTAAATTCTATGTAGGACTAAGGTAGTTGGAAACCAGGAACCGAACGAATCATGAAACACTGTCCCTGATTGGATGATAAGCAGTCACGTGACCTAAATGACGAGTTTTGATTGGTTGTCGGTTGCTGTTGGAAACTACATGCCCACCTGTGATGTTATAGAGGTTCCACAGCGGCACTGGATGGATTTGTAGGTGGTGTGACAGGACGCCCCCACAGAAACCTCCTCTATTACCTCCTTCACACATTGCATCGCAATACCAACCGAGCGCCGGGTACCTAGAGTAGGGTAAAGAGCTTAGACAGAGACACAAATGTATGGTAAAAGGGAAGGAAATAATAGTACTTTAGGGGCTAGGGCTTTGAGCAACAAGCTCTGCTAAGCGGATTCTCGCATCTCACATCAGCTCACTCAATGCAACTTACGTGAGACAACACCACGTGTACAGATAGCATCAGTTCCGGACCAGTTTCCATCAGCCAAACACGATCTCACCTCACTACCAGTCAAATAGTAACCCGGGTCGCAGATAAACGCTATCCTGTTACCATAGGAACGACCGCTACTACCAATAAACACTCTTCCGTAGTCAAGGGATTCTATTTCGGGACACTCTCGACCTGATATAGGATGAAATGATCAGGATCTTTAGGAACGAAAGATTATTCGAAGTACTGCCCAAGTACTTGAGCAAGCTAGTGTGTATCACGGGTTTTGTGAAAACATTCCAGACTTACGTCTGCATTTCGGTGGTTTTGAATCCCACCGCCCAGTCACAAGACAAGTTGCAGTCTCGCTCCCAACCAGTTGGTAACCAGTAAAACAAGTGTAAGTGACAGTTCCTCCAACCCAATAGTCGCTTCCCTTTGCAACGAGAAACTCTCCTGTTCCGGGTACCCCACAGCTGATTCCTGGAAAATTCAGTTGTTTAGTTTTGGGACCATTCTCCACAATCGTGTACTGTCATTTACCTGGCAGTTAACCATTTCCAGTTTCTAGTATCATTTACCAATCACAAGCTGTGACCAGACCCCGCATTGGCCTGACAGACCTGTGATGTTATAGAGGTTCCACAACTGCACTGGATGGATTTGTAGGTGGTGTGACAGGATGCCCCCACAGAAACCTCCTCGATTACCTCCTTCACACATTTCATCGCAATACCAACCGAGCGCCGGGTACCTAGAGTAGGGTGCAGAGCTTCAGTTAGACGCTAGACATGGTAAAAGGGAAATAAATGATTAGATAGTATGTTGGGGCAGCAAGCTCGCTAAGCAGAAATTCTCACATCTCACATCTTCATCAATGCAACTTACGTGAGACAACACCACGTGTACAGATGGCATCAGTTCCGGACCAGTTTCCATCAGCCAGACACGATCTAACCTCGCTACCCGTCAAATAATAACCCGGGTCGCAGATAAACGCTATCCTGTTACCATAGGAACGACCGCTACTACCAATAAACACTCTTCCGTAGTCAAGGGATTCTATTTCAGGACACTCTCGACCTGATATAGGATGAAATGATCAGGATCGTTATAAACGAAAAATTATTCGAAGTACTGCTAGTAAACTCAGCTCCACCTCTTACTCAACAAGTATATCATGAGCTTCATGAAAATATATTCCAAGCTTACGTTTGCATTTTGGCGGTTTTGAATCCCACCGCCCTGTTACAAGACATGTTGCAGTCTCACTCCCAACCAGTTGGTAACCCGTAAAACAAGTGTAAGTGACAGTTCCTCCAACCCAGTAGTCGCTCCCCTTGGCAACAAGAAACTCTCCTGTTCCGGGTACCCCACAGCTGATTCCTGGAAAATTCAGTTGTTTAGTTTTGGGACCATTCTCCACAATCGTGTACTGTCATTTACCTGGCAGTTAACCATTTCCAGTTTCTAGTATCATTTACCAATCACAAGCTGTGACCAGATAGTACTCCTCACTTACGTTTACAAATGGGAGGCTCGACGTCCCACTCTCCCTCAGCCGTACACCGTATCTCACTGGATCCCTGTAGCTCGAAACCTTCGTCACAGGAGATGGACACCACATCCCCCTCGACAAGCCCATCAGTTCGAGGTGCTTGTATACTACCCCGGTATATTGGTTCCACCGGGCTACAATACACTTCTGCAGAGAGAGGGGTGAGTAGATGGAGGGGTGAATAGAGTGAGCGAGGTGACAGGGGGTGTTGGTCTGTGTGCCCAAAACGGGCGCCACCGGATTGATGCCAATTGTCATGTCACCAAGGGAATAACTATGGTAACCATCATGGTAACCATGGTAACATACACTCACGTGTATCAAACGAGGGTTGTTTACACTCATATCCACAGCCATTAAAACAACACTTCTCCTGTCCGCTACACGCCCCATCATTAACACACTTCAATTGACACTGATCCTCTTCTTGGAACAGGTAGTTTGTGGAGGTGAGTGCCGGGCAGAGTCCTTCCTTTGTAGTAGCTGGGAGTTGGGGTAGCACACAGTCCCTTCCACAGGGAGTGTCACAGCACTTGCTGCTCCCGTAACACATGCTGTCACTGTTACATTTGTTAGAACACCGAAAGGGAGTGTTGAAGGAACGGACAAACTTGGGGCATACTCCCTCGATATCTGGCGGGGATAAGGAATTAGGAGTTAGGAATTGGGAGTTAGAATTGCTGTATTCATCAAGATTTCGATTGATCTGTTATGATCTGTATGTATGGGGGGGGGGCAAGGAAGTATTGATTTTGGTAATGGTATAGTTGAATGTTTTTGGCTGAACGTCATTTCAATTTTCAAAACAGACAATCAACTATACTCACACAGCTGGCAGTCGATAACCCCAGGTTTAGAAGTCCCCTCAATCATAGCCCCAGTTACCTCCTCCACACACCAACACATTGTCCCCTGACACTGGCCTCTCTGGAAGTTCCCATTTTCCTGGCAGGCGGGCAGGAATTGGTCCTTGTTGTATGCGAGTTGAGAGATACTATTTCGGAGTGCCTGCCAGCAGTTATCACCAACTGGGGCACTTGTTGTAAGGGCGGCTGTCTCTGTTACTTCACCTGTAACGAAGAGCTCTTCATATTATTCAACAACTACCATGGGTTTTATATCGTCCTCAATCTACTTACTTGTAAGCAGCTTAAAAAGCAATGGCATTCGCTACAATCATACTTGCCGTTTGGAAATATTCTAATGAAAGGCCTCCTAAATTAGGTCAAAAAAGATTTTAAATAGCCGCATATATTATACGGGGAGGGGGGTCTCATTCTATAAGCCGGTCATGATTCACTAGGCTCTTCTTAGCAGTCTGTATCTGATACTGTATGAGCTAGTCTAGTCATTTCTGCAGGTGTAAGATAAATACCACCATGTTGTGATGAGATGGAGAGAGATGGTGTTATAATAACCATGATGAATCATAGGGCCGAGGAAGCCAGAAGACTGGTTGAAACATATCTATACTTTTAATCAAGATTAGATCTTATCCTCATCTCATCTCATACATGATACAATGCAGCTGCTTCATGAAACGAATGCACCCGCCGGTGATTAAGTTTTACTTTTAACAACATAAGATGAGAAATAGAGAAGAAGATTGAGAAAGAAAGAGGGAGATTGAGATAGAAAGAGAGAATAGCGACAGAGATACCCTGATCAGAGTAGAGTCGAAGAAAGGGGAGACAATCCTAAGTCGGAGATTAAAAGAGAGAAGCCATGTGTAGGGTAGCGAAAAGGTGCAAAATTCTGCTGGGGTGGCAATTTATTGTGATTGAGAGCTATACTCAAGTGTGATTAATTGGATCGTACCAGCGTGAGAGAAGCTGTGGGGATCAATATGCCGGGGGTCACGGGGTTTAAAAGGACCCAGATCGCCACTCCCAAGATCAGTAAAATTGCTGCACTGATCTCTCTCGTGTAGTAACATGTTTCTAGTTAGACTATGCCTCCTGGTTGCTATGGTAACCGCTTTGGTGATGGTAACCACGGCAACGCCAGCAGTCCACTCAGATGAGGGCTTCCTTGAAGAGCAGATAGTGAGCAGCTTCGCTGACGACGGAGCCTTCTTTGGGTGGAAGAGGCGAATGTATTAGCTGCAACTAGCACCGTGGAGGATGCAGCTTAGATGATACGGTACGCAGCATATACAACAACACGCAGCGAGAGAGAGAAAACACTGAGAGATCTATAATGAGAGAGACTGATCAGCATTAAGAGAAATATATTCCTGAGAGATATTATATAAGTGAGCAGTTCAAGTGATGGTGCATTCATGTTTCATTTTACCCACAATTTAACTTGTTTTGAAAGTGTATGATTCCCCTCAAAACGTACAACCATACCATCTAGAAGACAGGCAGGTAGAGTGCATACAGACAGACAGACAGACAGACAGACAGACAGACAGACAGACAGACAGACAGACAGACAGACAGACAGACAGACAGACAGACAGACAGACAGACAGACAGACAGACAGACAGACAGACAGACAGACAGACAGACAGACAGACAGACAGACAGACAGACAGACAGACAGACAGACAGACAGACAGACAGACAGACAGACAGACAGACAGACAGACAGACAGACAGACAGACAGACAGACAGACAGACAGACAGACAGACAGACAGACAGACAGACAGACAGACAGACAGACAGACAGACAGACAGACAGACAGACAGACAGACAGACAGACAGACAGACAGACAGACAGACAGACAGACAGACAGACAGACAGACAGACAGACAGACAGACAGACAGACAGACAGACAGACAGACAGACAGACAGACAGACAGACAGACAGACAGACAGACAGACAGACAGACAGACAGACAGACAGACAGACAGACAGACAGACAGACAGACAGACAGACAGACAGACAGACAGACAGACAGACAGACAGACAGACAGACAGACAGACAGACAGACAGACAGACAGACAGACAGACAGACAGACAGACAGACAGACAGACAGACAGACAGACAGACAGACAGACAGACAGACAGACAGACAGACAGACAGACAGACAGACAGACAGACAGACAGACAGACAGACAGACAGACAGACAGACAGACAGACAGACAGACAGACAGACAGACAGACAGACAGACAGACAGACAGACAGACAGACAGACAGACAGACAGACAGACAGACAGACAGACAGACAGACAGACAGACAGACAGACAGACAGACAGACAGACAGACAGACAGACAGACAGACAGACAGACAGACAGACAGACAGACAGACAGACAGACAGACAGACAGACAGACAGACAGACAGACAGACAGACAGACAGACAGACAGACAGACAGACAGACAGACAGACAGACAGACAGACAGACAGACAGACAGACAGACAGACAGACAGACAGACAGACAGACAGACAGACAGACAGACAGACAGACAGACAGACAGACAGACAGACAGACAGACAGACAGACAGACAGACAGACAGACAGACAGACAGACAGACAGACAGACAGACAGACAGACAGACAGACAGACAGACAGACAGACAGACAGACAGACAGACAGACAGACAGACAGACAGACAGACAGACAGACAGACAGACAGACAGACAGACAGACAGACAGACAGACAGACAGACAGACAGACAGACAGACAGACAGACAGACAGACAGACAGACAGACAGACAGACAGACAGACAGACAGACAGACAGACAGACAGACAGACAGACAGACAGACAGACAGACAGACAGACAGACAGACAGACAGACAGACAGACAGACAGACAGACAGACAGACAGACAGACAGACAGACAGACAGACAGACAGACAGACAGACAGACAGACAGACAGACAGACAGACAGACAGACAGACAGACAGACAGACAGACAGACAGACAGACAGACAGACAGACAGACAGACAGACAGACAGACAGACAGACAGACAGACAGACAGACAGACAGACAGACAGACAGACAGACAGACAGACAGACAGACAGACAGACAGACAGACAGACAGACAGACAGACAGACAGACAGACAGACAGACAGACAGACAGACAGACAGACAGACAGACAGACAGACAGACAGACAGACAGACAGACCCCCCAAACCAAACCCTAACCAGACCCTAACGGATAGCCCTAACCCGTCGCGCGCGCCAAAACTACGTATTGTTAGCAATGAAAGGCACCCAGATTTTAACGTTTTCCTGAGTAAACCATCATCAACTATTCTGCATAGTGTACCTCTTGTAAAGACTAGGGAACAGCTCTGCATACCTGGTGTTCTCGCACTGTTGAGGGTAGTATC
This sequence comes from Pleurobrachia bachei, assembly GCA_000695325.1. Taxonomy (NCBI): domain Eukaryota; kingdom Metazoa; phylum Ctenophora; class Tentaculata; order Cydippida; family Pleurobrachiidae; genus Pleurobrachia; species Pleurobrachia bachei. The sequence goes on along the minus strand of AVPN01000070.1, from coordinate 20,520 downwards.
TTCCATCCGGCTGGCATGATGGACCCTGCCGTCCCTCCTGAGAAGCGGCAAAGGATTCGTGTTCACATTGGCTAAGTGCCACAGATTGGGTGGCTGTGGCAGGTTCGGTGGTAAGTGCTCCAGTCACTAGTTCCTCTGTCTTCGTGGCGTCTGAAATAGTATTCAAGCTGTTAGTGGTAGAGTATCCTACAGGACACAATGTGTGTTTGTGACAACCTTGAGAGACTGGGAAGTGGGAACACGTCAACCTCCCATAGTTAAATTGAACTGGTAAAAAAACCAGGTACTATTTACTAATACTACGTACCTGAACCATCGGTTGAATCCTCACTGATAACAGTCCTAAACGTTATCGGTTCTGTCTGTCCTGTCAGAGAATCTTCAGTACTTTCTTCAGTCCTTTCATCCTCTGTTATCCATTCTTCAGTCCATTCTTCTTCAGTTCTCCAGAAATCCGACCATTCTTTTGTGACTGTCTCTGTAACACCTGTCACCCCCTCTGTGACGTCTGTCCTTTCTTCTGTGGCCTCTGTCCTTTCCTCTGTGACTTCTGTCACCCCCTCTGTGGCATCTGTCCTTTCTTCTGTGGCTTCAGTCCTTTCCTCTGTGGCTTCAGTCCTTTCCTCTGTGGCTTCAGTCCTTTCCTCTGTGGCTTCAGTCCTTTCCTCTGTGGCTTCAGTCCTTTCCTCTGTGGCTTCAGTCCTTTCCTCTGTGGCTTCAGTCCTTTCCTCTGTGGCTTCAGTCCTTTCCTCTGTGGCTTCAGTCCTTTCCTCTGTGGCTTCAGTCCTTTCCTCTGTGGCTTCAGTCCTTTCCTCTGTGGCTTCAGTCCTTTCCTCTGTGGCTTCAGTCCTTTCCTCTGTGGCTTCAGTCCTTTCCTCTGTGGCTTCAGTCCTTTCCTCTGTGGCTTCAGTCCTTTCCTCTGTGGCTTCAGTCCTTTCCTCTGTGGCTTCAGTCCTTTCCTCTGTGGCTTCAGTCCTTTCCTCTGTGGCTTCAGTCCTTTCCTCTGTGGCTTCAGTCCTTTCCTCTGTGGCTTCAGTCCTTTCCTCTGTGGCTTCAGTCCTTTCCTCTGTGGCTTCAGTCCTTTCCTCTGTGGCTTCAGTCCTTTCCTCTGTGGCTTCAGTCCTTTCCTCTGTGGCTTCAGTCCTTTCCTCTGTGGCTTCAGTCCTTTCCTCTGTGGCTTCAGTCCTTTCCTCTGTGGCTTCAGTCCTTTCCTCTGTGGCTTCAGTCCTTTCCTCTGTGGCTTCAGTCCTTTCCTCTGTGGCTTCAGTCCTTTCCTCTGTGGCTTCAGTCCTTTCCTCTGTGGCTTCAGTCCTTTCCTCTGTGGCTTCAGTCCTTTCCTCTGTGGCTTCAGTCCTTTCCTCTGTGGCTTCAGTCCTTTCCTCTGTGGCTTCAGTCCTTTCCTCTGTGGCTTCAGTCCTTTCCTCTGTGGCTTCAGTCCTTTCCTCTGTGGCTTCAGTCCTTTCCTCTGTGGCTTCAGTCCGTTCCTCTGTAGGTTCTGTCCTTTCTTCTGTGGGTTCTGTCAAGTCTGTTACCCACTCCTCTGTAACTCCAGTTACCCACTCTTCTGTAGCTCCAGTTACCCACTCTTCTGTAGCTCCAGTTACCCACTCTTCTGTAGCTCCAGTTACCCACTCCTCTGTCCGTGTCCTCGCTTCTTCGGTCTTATCAGTCCGTTCTCCACTTTCTTCTGTCCTTTCTTGGGTCATTTCAGTCCTTTCTTGAGTCATTTCTGTCCTTTCTTGGGTCATTTCAGTCTGAGGTCTCGTTGGTTCAGTCCATACAGTATATTCCTCTGTTGCCTCATCTGTCTCATATTCTGTTGCCTCTTCGGTTACTGGTCCAGTGGCGGGTTCGGTAGGTTCAGTAACCGGTTTGGTTGCCTCTTCGGTGACTGGTTCTGTAGGTTCAGTAACCGGTTTGGTAGGTTCAGTGACGGGGTTTGTTCCATCTGTCTCCTCCTCTGTTTCAATGGAATCCGTCCCCTCCTCTGTTACCGGATATGTTGTGTAGTATACTAGAGTCGTGGTCTCAACACCACCAGTTGGACCATCAGTCATCACCCCATCCTCCTCTGTTTTTTGTTCCGTTCCATCACTGAATGGCCGAGTTGTCTCCCTTTCAGTAGCTGCCTCCTCAGTTCTCACCCGCTCAGTTGTCTCCCTTTCAGAAGCTGCCTCCTCAGTCGTCTCTCTCTCAGTCATCAGTCCTTCAGTTGTCACTCTCTCAGTAACTGGCTCCTCGGTGACTGGCCGAGTTGTCTCCCTGGCCACCTCGGTTGCCTCATCTGTCACCTCCCTTGTAACCTCATATGTCCAGTAGCCGGTAGTGGTTGACTCGTCACCCTTTTCTGTTGTAGTTCCCTGTTCTGTGGAGAGGATCAGGGGCTCTGTTTCAAGTGGCTCCGTTACCTCACCCACAGTGGTAGGGTAGGGAGTGGTAAACCGGTCTGATCTGAAATATACAGAGTGTGAGATTGATTAATTACCACCGTTCTAGTATGGTCGTTTAGTGAATATTGGCCTGAGGGTGACCATATTATCATTGGCCTGACATTGGTCTTTCTACCTCTAGAACACGATTTTACACCCTTGCCTTTCGAGTTTTAGCTTTTACTTACTTTCTTATGTTCCCCCCCCCCAGCAGTATGTGTAAATTGGCATGGGGTTAGGAGGGGTTTGAATGGTAAATTATACCGTTTATTTTCAGACGCCTCCTCTTCATCAGTAACTGACCAGTCTTCAGTTAGCAGGAGCTCCGTGCCCGTTGTACCCCCGGTTTCTGTGATCTCGGGGGCCTTAGTTGTGGACCATGTCGAGATTTCCCCAGAACGCTCCTCTCCAACCATCAAGTTACCAGAGCCTGAAAGGGAAGTTGTTCTGTTAGACTGTGAGTGGAGCTGTTAGATTTGATGTGTAGGAACGCGGAAAGGCTATCATCAGCCATGTGTCCTATTCTAAATTAAGACTCATCAGTTAATTCTCCCGAGTTTCGAAGGGAAATGAATCATCGCAATGAGTTGCCATAAATTCATATAGAATATGAGATAGTCCAGAGATTGCGGTTGAGAAATTCATAGCTAGTTCATTTTTTGTGGCTAATCTGGCTAGGGTGCCCTGCTCACTAAAGGACTAAGGATCACAGAACAGAGAGAGATAGGTTGCCCAATGCCCAACCAAGAGCGATGGATAGAGAGAGTGGTGACAGGATAGAGACTAGAGAGGGAAAGGGCGCCTGAGAGACGTGTATGGGTGGATAATTTAATCCCCGCCCTTCGAGAGCTGCAGCAGGAGTGTCATCATGAACACGCCACATAGCATCCCTGTATTCGGTAACCAACTCGTTCTCTCAGTCTCTTCTTTCTCTCTACTCCCCTCTCTCTAGCTCTGTCTCTCTCATTCTCCAGATGTCAGATTCATTATTCAATCCCTCCCCTTCCCTTCATCCCCTGGATATAATCTAGATATACCCCCGGTATCAGTCTTGTCTAAATTATCCTGTCTAAGGTTATTACCCAACAAGTCTAAGACCTACCTGAATGAACAGCCGGTACACACACGCTGCTATCACATTTACTGCTCTGACAACATTTCTCGTTGCTGCTACACTCAGAATCCGAGTGACAGGGATCACGGGCCCGGCAATTGCTGATCGATACCGGACAACTTCCCTCATGTACTGGGGGAATATGATAATATCATCAATATTCAGAGGGAAGATAAGTTAATTGAGATGCAATTCAATGTTCATAAGCGGGTGAAAACTTGTACTGTTAACTTACCGCTGTCATAGACCTTGGTCATGTTCAGGTTTGCTGCCAGTTTGCTACCCACAGCACCGAGGAATTGTTTGACAGTGCTAACCGTGATATCGTCTGAGTAAGAACACAATATTGGGTGGTTGAGCCGTAACATTTACATCAACTTACGGGACCGCCGGCCGCTCGAATATGATCTGACAAATAGGAGGATATCAATTCGTATTTCCGAAATTTTAGTTCTTTTCAATATCAATCCAGATACTGAAATGATATTATCATTTCAGTTTCTGGATTCTGGAATGAATTTGAAGGATTTCTTTTTCCCAAACATTTTATCTTCCTACCGGATAGATTGTTCATTCAACCTCCATTGTGCATTCCTTCTGTCTCCATCTAATAGCTCCTGAACCAACTGAAAGGGAGAGTGTGAGAGGGGCTCAGAGCCTTTCTAGACGAGACAAAATCTCGTATGAGGCAGTTATAACTGGCAGTTATAACTGCCTCCTATAGTAGGTGGATACTCGTTTAGAAAGGAAAAGGTTGCCTTGCTACACAGTCTGTCCTTTCGCCGCTCGTTAAGCGCTCGGGCTCGGGCTCGGGCTCGGGCTCGGGCTCGGGCTCGGGCTCGCGTCAGCTCGCACCGGGCCTTCGGCCCGGTGCGAGAGCGACAGACGTGGAACATGTCAAA
>AVPN01000069.1:107789-119571 GCA_000695325.1 Pleurobrachia bachei | reverse complement strand
TGTCAGGTAGAGTTTTACTTATCTGGCCCTGTCGTGTCTGTGGCGGTATAGAAAATTAATATTATTATTTCTTTTTTAGTAACGTTGCGATTTAAATGAAGCGCAACATACGCCAGAGAACTAAATAATTTATGCACCATCTTATCTGCACCAACTGTGATCTAGTGCAACTACTATAGTACAACATACCAAGCGCGCTGAACACTATTATAACGCTCAGCATACATCTCATAACATTATCAATTATCACATGTCTCCTCTCTCCATCCCTCTCTCCCTCTTTCTCCTTCTCTCCCTGCAAGGAGCCCCTCTCAGCACCTCTACTATAACAGTACATAGAGTTATCAGGGGTAGTTTGTTCTGCTTATATCCCAGATCAGTGACTTTTATATCACAAAACAAAAGAATGTGCCACTTTCTCCTAGTATAATGGCTGTTTATATATCCACCTTTACTCCATTTTTTCAACTGCCCCCCCCCTAACTGCCCCCCCCCCCCTTCTAAAGTTGTGTACGGAATTGTTTTGCACACCACAATTCTAAACTTCAGTTTTTGGGGGAACAGTTGAAAAAAGGACTTTACACTCAATCGATAAATTAAAAGATAATCTACTTCAGGTCTCAGATTTTAGTATGAAATGGCGTTTCAGCTTTTATCTAGAATTTGATTATCGAATCTTATCACGCGATATTTCAAAACCGTTAGTGATCTCCATCAGTTTTCCAAGCTCAAGCTGCGTATCTACTATCTATCCCAATTCCTTCTCCCCAAATTACAAGCTGCAGGCCATAACATCATTTTTAAAGATTCCACCATTTTTTAATGCTCCTCTTTTTATTCCTGCTCTTCATCTTTTTTTGCTTATTGCCTTGAAATCGTTTAGTCGAGGGAGACTATTGTATGATGTACAACGTGTGGCTAGAGAGGAGTTTAGCTAAATAGAAACTCTGGATTTTGATAGAGGTTAGATCATGCTTGTCATTATATCTCCACTATCTCAGTTGTTGCAGGGGATGGGTGGTCCCACTTAAAAATATCAAAGTTTTTGTACCAGGTTGATTTATTGTTTCAGTCCTAATTGCCCCGACACACACACATTGTCTGCCGGCGAATCGATAGACAGCAACAGTCACACATATATTGGATAGAGAGAGGCATGTAGAGAGAAAATGGAGAGGGAAAATGGCTGTAACCAATTACTTTTAACCCTACGTCATCAACAGCCTAGAGGCAGGACATTCACATGACACACACACACGCAGATGGATAGGCAAACAAATTTCCAGATAATTTTCACTCTCTTCATTGTGTGTCGTTTTCAGAGAGAGAGAGAGAGAGAGAGAGAGAGAGAGAGAGAGAGAGTTGTCTCTGTCGACGGCCGTATACGTCGTCTTGCCAGACAATCATTTTACTACGTAAAACAGTTAAATAATCAACGCATTCCTTTAAGTTCTCAACTTTACTACCTTTTCTGACATCATATTATTAGTAGCGACTAGCCATCTTTGCTTTGCTCAATCTCAGTGTCTCCCCAAAGGTGGAAATGCTTTTATTTTCCCTTTATTTTAAATTTTACCAATAATGAATTAATTGTCAAAGAACACAATACCATTGTTCATTAAATTTAGATCTGTCAGCTGTCCTTTCTCCTACTTTATCTGTTTCGGGTTTCCCATTTGATACCATATTTGACAGATCGAGGAAACTAGGGCGGGGACAGTAGTTGCTTTTATTTGCCTTGATTTATTAGCCATACTTATTATATTCGTGATTTTATCGGACTGCTGTGTCGATATAATAAAGTTCACCTGTCACCCCCCTCGAACTGATAATAATCATATTTCCCGACTCTTTTTTGCAACACCACTCAGATATCATCTCTCACAGCTTCTCTCGTTTTAATGAATTGAAGCATACCTCTCTCTCTCTGATCTATCAACCCAGCTATCACATGTATATCATTTATCTTCATCAATCGATCATTTCTCTCTCCATCTCTTATCTTCAACATTGCGTTAACCCCTTTTTTGTATCCCAGTTTTCCTCTAACGCACTGTACTATGCTTACGGTGGCTTGGAAAATCAGTTCTTGTTATTAATTAGCTCAACTAATTAAACTAATTAATAAATGTATTCCTTGAAGTAAACTAGCCTTACCCTACTTCCTTGCCAAGTCTGACAGCTATGTGGTTAAGTTGTACAGTACCCAACTTTTAGTTGTACGTGTGTACTAGTACGTGTGTACTAGTACCCAACTTTTAGTTGTACGTGTGGGGTATTGCACATACTATATTATTTATTTTGGCTGGTTTTATAATATTTCTTTGACTTGTTTAGACAGTCTTTAGACAGTCTGACTAAAATAAGTTCTGTACCACTGTTATACCTTGATAAATCCCCCAAATTTACCACCCATCACCATATGTAGCTGTTGCTGTTTGGCCACATTTCCCTCCCTGGCCACCATTACCTTCTGAATGGACAGTAAAGCTTAACTTGACACCATGAAAAAGACGACGAAGGATCTGCATACCATGACTAGTCATACCCTTTCCGTTGAGATAGAACACCACAGTGAAACACATCAACAACAGAGTTCAACTCAATATAGAAAGAGGCTCCCCCCTCCCTTGACTCCTGTGGTCAGGACTTCTAGTAGTCCTTTCTATTCCCCCGGGCCCTCTCCTGAACCTTACAGGAGACGGTTATCGGAGTTTTCATTTAATGATAGGTGTGTTAGACTGGGTATTTTTAGCTGTGATAGACTGGGAATTATGGGTGAAATTTGGGTTTACTGAGTTTGAGAGAGATTGTGGCGAGATATATGAGTGTGACGTGTGTGAGAATAAAGTGTCCTGTCCGTTTCTTCTGTTTTACTTCCACAATCCACATGTTGATATAATGTATAACCCTGCACCTCCCCTACAGATGGTCTCTGGTTGGAAGTTCTGATTATTACTCTGGATCACCATCCAGTCTCTCTGTAAGTGAACTCAAATTTGCAAACTAGGAAAATATAACTAAACCCACACTAGCTTCAGAAATATGATCACGCTCCTAGCCATCACGCTCCTAGCCATCAACCACTGAAAATCCTGAAAGCAAGTTTTAACCCCTCTATCTCTGCTGCAGAGTGCGTCCTCTCAAGAGAGATTATACCATGCTACTAAAGTATCTGATGAGGACCTAGGTCCCCAACATGGCCATACACCTCTCCAAAGACAGGCCAGGTAAGATATCCATATTTACCATCACATTCGGAAAACGAGCATGTCGTGATTTAGAAATGATGTTAAAAGTAATAAATAGGTTCGTATTCAAAACTATGCGCTTCTTTATACTATGTTCATCACGGATAGGAGTTAAAAAGTGCCGTTATTCATTTCTCATGATCGGCTTGTGTTACAAATCCTTCACTTTTTTATACTACGCCATCTCGCACTTCGCTGCACTTCTCCTCTCTGAGTTGTCCATCCTCTCTATCTCTATCTCCCTCTCTATCTATCTATCTATCTATCCATCTTTCTCTTTATTTCTCTGAGTTCATTGGGACTGGTAGCGTCATAAATGCAGTGTCCTGTGTGTGTGGACTGTGGAGTGAGAGCTTTATAGCTCTTGAACGCATTTCATGTTCGCATGCATAGCTACGATTATATTCGAGTGTGTCCCCCATGTCTTTTCAATCTATCTGATCGCTCTCGAGACTTTGCCGGGAGATATATCATTATTAGTTGTCTCTCTGATAAGTCTCTCTCTATCGCCATTCGCCTTCCTCTCATCTCTCATTGATTGTCAATTTGTCTGAACGAATTAGCGAAAGTGCCCTCCTCAATCCTCACTCCCTCTTCTCGCAGTTTGATTTGAGAAATCGTACCATGGCTTATTCCTCAGCTCTGTAGCTCCATAAACCAGCTCATCAACTGCCTAGATAAAACTTTGTCTGGGTAACACTTATAACCAGCAAATATTTGGCACTCTGTAGCTTCTTAAGAAGGTGCTCAACAGTTATTTTGTCTCTCCTGTTCGAATGAACCGGAGTTCTCGTTACGTTGCACTAGAACAACCCCTATCGTCTGCAGACGAGAGGTTAGTTATTAGGGCATCGCGGGTGGTACATATAACATCTTACTCGGTCCCCTCTCTGGTTAAATTTCTAGCTCTCCTTCTGTCTCTCCCTCTCTCTGGTTACTCTCTTATGTCTCTCCCTCTCACTATTTCCCCTCTTTTTATTTTCCTATTCCTTTTTATTTTCCTATTCTTATTCCTAACCATGTTCTCCAGTTTTGCATTTTTCAGTTCGGAAGCAAAAGGCCGACGACAACGAGCAAGGAGTTTGTCTCCGGAGAGACAGCTTGACGCAAACGTTAATAATGAGACTAGTTTTAATATCTATAAAGATAGGTTTCCCCAGGCCAAACAGGAGATGGAAAACAAACTTGAGGTAATTTAGGAATCAGTTAAAAGTTGAGGTAATTTATTGTATAATTTAACAGTATTTAGCCTACTGTGGGTCAAATTTGCAGATTATTTTGGTCTTTCTTTCCAGTTCTATCAGCTGACCCTTTTTTATTTTTCAGAATTTCATAGTGTTATCGCAACAGAGAAATGAGGGGGAGGTAAAGGGGGCGGCCAATGCCAATTTCATCCACCATCGAGTACGAGAAATAGCGAAAGATATTCTCGATACATCGATTGATGGGAAAATAACTGATACTTATTTCGAAGATGTAAGTAAAAAAGCAATTTTGAAAAGCTGCAGCTCAATCATGTTGCAATGATTGATTTAATTGAAATATCCCATTGCGAAGATAAAGCCACCTTTTTTCAATTGCTAAAAATGGATATCTCTCCCTGCAACAAATTGAGTTAAACACCCACTATGTAGCTCCCATAACTCAACCATTTTATCAGAAATATAATCCCCACCAAATCTCACTAAATCCTTCCCTTGACTCCAATAACCCTGTCCAGGTTTCCAAAACACTGATGAGGTTAATGAGCGACTCGGAACGATTTTCGGCCAACTCTCTGCCTGGTGAAACAACGGGAGGGTTTGTTACAAAAGAAGCATCCGAACTCCTGAAGATAATATCTCGTAGTGCCCGGTTATTGGAGTGTTTGACCTTTAGTATGGGGAGTTTTTACACCCAGATACAGGAGGGGACCCTGGATAAGATATTCCGATCAACTTCGTATCTCCCCCGATATATTTCCAGTCGACTTAGTACCAAGTTTGGGGTGAGTGAAGCATTGTTGAGTTTCGATTTGCCACGAGAGAGTGAGTGAAGCTGATATAATATCTGATATAACGAGCTTTTGATTATAGTCGGAATCTCTATTCTCTATAACCAGTAACCACTCTCGAGCTTCTGATTGGAGCCATAAAGTCTTGATAACAATCACCCCATTGTGCGGTTTTAAGTGCTCATTTACGTCACGGATCACTTGATCTAGATCACCGAACAATGCTCAACTGATCTCTCCACCCCGCGATGTATTTATATATTGACACAAAGGGTCACGTGATGCTCCAATCCCTGAACTCACACCACCTCCCATGTCCCCTATCACCTCCCGAGACATGTCCTCAGCCCCACGTTTCATTGCCCAAATATGGTATAATCTCCATTAACCGACCGAATCATGAAATACTGGTCCCTGATTGGCCGATAACCAGTCATAAATAACGAGTTCTGATTGGTTGTTTACTTGTTTCGGTCGGTTCCTGATAAACACCTCTATCTCCCAGGGTATGGAGGGAGAGGTTGATGGGCCACTGCAGCAGAGCCACTCAGCCCATCCTAGTAGCAGTGGGACAGAGGATGAAGGGCAGGATAGGAGTAACCAGTTCCAGGAGGAAGACTTTGAGGTCCGGAAACTCATTAGCAATGGAGCGTATGGTGAGTTTGTAATGATAGATACTGATTGACATGAACAATACCCATATTTCGAATCTAAAAGTTGACCCCTTGATAATTTGTATCCCTCGATTGACCAATCTCCTACTTTCTTCTCCCAACAGTTCCACGTTATATAATAGTGTTATACCTAGTGTTATATAACCTCCAATAATTTCAGGTGAGGTGTTTCTGGTTCGGCATCTAGAAAGCAAGGAACTATTCGCCCTAAAACGCATCCGAAAGCTGGCTCAATACCTCTCCTCACTTCATCTTTTTCGGAAGTACCTTGCTCTCATTCTCTCCTTTGTCCAGAACCCATTCGTAGTATCAATGTTAACGTCAAAGGTCTGGTTGTACGTGGACACATACCACAACCTCATACACCTGGGTGGGGATCTGGGGACGATGCTGAAGAATGTGGGATGTCTTGAAACTGACCAGGCCAGGTAATAAAACGTGATGTTTTTGGGGCAGTTCATTCAGATTAAATTTATTTCACTGAATATTGATTCATTTGATTAGTTCCACACAACTATTCCTTTTATGCCCCTATATATTCTTATTGTCACCTATCAGACTTAACATTTCGTGGGGCTGGGAGATTTATGATTAAGAAATCAAACCTCCGAAAAGCTGACCCGACTATTCCTTCGTTCGAACATCTGATAGAATCTATAGATCTCTTTGGACAGTTTATCACGTTCTTCCGCGATATAGAGACTCTTTTTTTAAGTGACGTCATAGCTCCGACAACTTAACTACTTTCCCCGATCTTTCTCAGTATATTAAATTCTCTCCGTCTTAAACTTTGTGACGAAATTAAGCCTCCGATTTCGCTAATTTCGCGTTAAATTACTGTCAGAAAGTTTCAAGAGACGGTATTGCATAATTGATGAAATACGGATCGGTCTCCTCTCAGTACTCACTACTCCTGACCCATGCACAACAATTGTTTCAGCAAATGCGGGACTTATCACCCGAATATACTAACTATACCCTCTACCCCTCCCCCTTCCTCAGGATGTACCATGCGGAGGTGGTTCTCGCACTGGATTATATTCAGTTCTAACCCCCCTCTCCTTCCTCAGGATGTATCATGCGGAGGTGGTTCTTGCCCTGGATTACATTCAGTTCTAACCCCATCTCCCCCCCCTTCTCAGGATGTACCATGCGGAGGTGGTTCTCGCCCTGGATTACATTCAGTTTTGGAGTGTTTGACCTTTAGTATGGGGAGTTTTTACACCCAGATACAGGAGGGGACCCTGGATAAGATATTCCGATCAACTTCGTATCTCCCCCGATATATTTCCAGTCGACTTAGTACCAAGTTTGGGGTGAGTGAAGCATTGTTGAGTTTCGATTTGCCACGAGAGAGTGAGTGAAGCTGATATAATATCTGATATAACGAGCTTTTGATTATAGTCGGAATCTCTATTCTCTATAACCAGTAACCACTCTCGAGCTTCTGATTGGAGCCATAAAGTCTTGATAACAATCACCCCATTGTGCGGTTTTAAGTGCTCATTTACGTCACGGATCACTTGATCTAGATCACCGAACAATGCTCAACTGATCTCTCCACCCCGCGATGTATTTATATATTGACACAAAGGGTCACGTGATGCTCCAATCCCTGAACTCACACCACCTCCCATGTCCCCTATCACCTCCCGAGACATGTCCTCAGCCCCACGTTCCATTGCCCAAATATGGTATAATCTCCATTAACCGACCGAATCATGAAATACTGGTCCCTGATTGGCCGATAACCAGTCACGTGACCTAAATAACGAGTTCTGATTGGTTGTTTACTTGTTTCGGTCGGTTCCTGATAAACACCTCTATCTCCCAGGGTATGGAGGGAGAGGTTGATGGGCCACTGCAGCAGAGCCACTCAGCCCATCCTAGTAGCAGTGGGACAGAGGATGAAGGGCAGGATAGGAGTAACCAGTTCCAGGAGGAAGACTTTGAGGTCCGGAAACTCATTAGCAATGGAGCGTATGGTGAGTTTGTAATGATAGATACTGATTGACATGAACAATACCCATATTTCGAATCTAAAAGTGGACCCCTTGATAATTTGTATCCCTCGATTGACCAATCTCCTACTTTCTTCTCCCAACAGTTCCACGTTATATAATAGTGTTATACCTAGTGTTATATAACCTCCAATAATTTCAGGTGAGGTGTTTCTGGTTCGGCATCTAGAAAGCAAGGAACTATTCGCCCTAAAACGCATCCGAAAGGACCGAGTTATGGAGAGGAGTGAAGTAGAAAAAGCCTTCATGGAACGAGATATCCTCTCCTTCGTCCAGAACCCCTTCGTGGTATCCATGTTGTGCAGTTTCCAGACCAACATGCACCTGTGTATGGTGTTGGAGTATGTGGAGGGTGGGGATCTGGGGACGATGCTGAAGAATGTGGGATGTCTTGAAACTGACCAGGCCAGGTAATAAAACGTGATGTTTTTGGGGCAGTTCATTCAGATTAAGCCCTGGATTACATTCAGTTCTAACCCCCTCCCTCTCTCCCTTCCTCAGGATGTATCATGCGGAGGTGGTTCTAGCCCTGGATTACATTCAGTTCTAACCCCCTCCCTCTCTCCCTTCCTCAGGATGTACCATGCGGAGGTGGTTCTTGCCCTGGATTACATTCAGTTCTAACCCCCTCCCTCTCTCCCTTCCTCAGGATGTACCATGCGGAGGTGGTTCTTGCCCTGGATTACATTCAGTTCTAACCCCCTCCCTCTCTCCCTTCCTCAGGATGTACCATGCGGAGGTGGTTCTTGCCCTGGATTACATTCAGTTCTAACCCCCTCCCTCTCTCCCTTCCTCAGGATGTACCATGCGGAGGTGGTTCTTGCCCTGGATTATATTCATAGTTATGGTATTGTCCATCGAGATTTGAAACCAGAAAACCTACTGCTGACCAAGGAGGGACATGTGAAACTGACTGATTTCGGGTAGGATTTGTGGTGGGACAACTAGGGTAGGATTTGGGGCAGAGTGTAGAGTGTAGACCTGCAGAATTGAGATGTTTTGAAGCAAACGTGGCACCATTTTTCAACAAAACTGACCTAGTAATTTTTAACCCCCCTCCAGTCTGTCAAAGTGTGGGCTAATGAGAATGGCCACGAGGACCTATGAGAACAGTATGGCTGCCTTTGAGGAGGAAATGGTGGGGTGTATTGGGACTCCAGACTATATTGCCCCGGAGGTGTTCAATCATCGGCAATATGGGTTCAGCGTGGATTGGTAAGGAACATGCATCTTATTTTTGTAGTGACAACACTAGTGACAACAGTCTGTCAAACAATTAAAGAATTTGGTTTCTTGGTTTTTGAGGTTCTAACACCTCCTCCACACACCTCCAGGTGGTCGATGGGAATCATCCTATACCAGTTTCTAGTTGGAGTAGTTCCCTTCTGGGGAGACAGCATTGAGACTCTCGTCGAATCCATCATATCAACCCAGATAGAATGGCCTACTGAGGAAGATGCAGTCGACCCCGCTGCTAGGGACCTTATCCTGGGTCTCCTGGAGAGAAACCCAGTGGACAGGCTGGGTTCCGGGGGTGCGGCCGAAGTCCAGAAACACCCCTTTTATCAGAATATCAGTTGGGATGAGCTGATCATGCATAAGGCAGAGTTTATACCTTATCTTGATAGTGAGGAGGACACTTCGTATTTTGATACCCGCCTTGACAGGTAAAACGAGATGATATGTTGCAAGAATGATAGATACAGGGGGAGGTAGGATATGTTATATACGAGGAGTTAGGAAGATCACGGGGAGGGGTCTCACTTGACAACCTCTATCATATCCGATATCTGATAGATATTTAGTAGATACCGCGATTACTACTAAATATCTAGATACATTCAGATAAGACTCCCTGACACCGTATCTGATAGATATTTAGTAGATACCGCGATTACTACTAAATATCTAGATAAATTCAAATGAGACTCCCTGACACCATTTGAGAAGCTAACATGTTTCCCTTCTCGCCAGGTACGACCACTCCATATCTGAGGATTGTGTTCCAGTTAGCGATGAGGGTTGTTCCAATCACATTAAATACTTTGATAGTGTCAACTGGTCTAGTGCTGAACATTTCAGTGCACTCAGGTGAGGATTGTAAAGTTGTTGGTAATTTGGAATTGAGGGGTGAGGTTAGAACTGTTTTAATTGTAGTTAGATTAGCAATATCAATTATCACGGGAATATAAAGCAAGATAGGGTTAGATCTCGCGGGTACATGGTCTCTATTATTTGTTGTGCAACAACTTATTAATTTCCTCGGACCCACCCCTATAACGTGCTAAGAATCGTTTAAATGTGGCGAAATTACACCTAGCTATAGCATCTTTAGTCTCCAAATCGTTTACTGAGCACTGAGCAGTAATACGGTTGGAGAAAGAATCGTTTAGCTCTTTACTCGATTCCCCGAAATACGATTGTATAACTCGTTCAACACCTTGTCATTTTCCTTCGCGGAATTTCTCAACCGCTTTTCCAAACCTAAAATGTTTTATAGGGTTAGAAAAGTGGTTTGGGGGAACTATTTAGTTGCCTAAACCTCACTACAACATGGAGATTGGAGCTCCATTCCCTCGTACATAGTTACCCCATAGCTCCAGCCTCCATTACCTCACAACCAGCACCTAACTCATTTCATTCTATCACAGCTGAATCTAACTTATTCCCATTACCTCACAGCTGAATCTAATCCACTCCATTCCCTCAAAGCTCGCCCCGCAACCGGCACCTCAGCCACGACAGTGTAGACAGTGGAACGGACAACCAGCCCAGTATTTCGACTGATGATGGCCATTCAAGTGCTGGCGAGGGATCCCAGAATCCCGGCCACTTCCATACCAGGTGAGATACGTGAACTGGGGTGTTACTTGTAAAAAGAAATGGCGACTTAGAGTCGTGCCACTATTTCGTGCTCCACAGTTCATACGACTTGGTATATGCAATATTAGGGGTGACTTTGTAACCAATCATACAACTGACAAACAACTGAGTCATGACAACACTTACATTTGTCCGACTCCAACCCTCTATTTGCCCAGTAGCCCGATACCGTTGCACTCTCCCCTGCTGCACACAGTCGATGAGATTGATGGGCCCTCTCCTGACAGACTGATTGATGGGCCTGACAGACACCTTCACCTGACAGACCTTATTAAAAACCTCTGGTAAATATATATCCGGGCATGTGAAATAGCTGGGAGATGCATTCAGCTAGTTAATAGTTTACCAAAGCAGCAGGCTGGCTAAAGTTTCAACTCAAAGATTCAGCTGATTTTGCAGATGACAAAATACCATTTGACCTAAATTGACAATCTATCGGTCTAATAAAGGCATGCTTATTGCACGACAATGATTCCGACTGATTAAAGCACTCTGACGTAATCAATAGCGAGAAATTTCTGAGCTATATTTCAGCTATTTTCTTCTTACTCCCTTTTCTGCACTGACTTCTTTCGAAGTCTTTAATGTCAAAGAAATGAGGGCAATCTTAAGATTGACAGTAGCGACCATATTAATTAGCTGCATTTATGACATCAATATGATGGTTATCTCTTACCCTCTCTTTCATCCTCTCAGTACGCCGGTGAAAGTTATACCACCAACACCCAGTAAACAGTTGGAGTCCCCTACCTCACCTGACCCCCCTGTATTTACTACTGATAACAGTAAACTAGATGACTCTTCGGCTTCTTCTAACTCTAAGGTATGTTACTTTTTTATTAAGCTCTGAATTTACGAGTTTAGTTGCCCTGTGCAAGGATTTTAAACGCTTTAGAAGTCTGCACAATCGTTTATTTAATGAAACTTTGGACAATTGGACATATATAATTGCCCCCCCCC
>AVPN01000069.1:93432-107064 GCA_000695325.1 Pleurobrachia bachei | reverse complement strand
GGGGTGCGGAGTGAGACGGTCGGACAAGACCTCCCCAGCTAATCACCCTCTGACAAATCCTTCCCAGGATTCGAGTAGTAAGGGTTCCAGCAAGGTGAAGAGGTTAGATTTGTCAGCCCTCAGCAAATCTCACGTCCCTGAGGAAGATGAGGAATTGGAAGAGGAGGAGGAGACGGGAGAACAGTCCCCTGAGAAACCCACAGAGCAGACTAAGGAGAGGACGGTCACATTGAAAAAGGGTATGCTGTCTGTTTGATAGGAAGTGTTTTTCATGTTTTACCTCCATCTTATGATATTTTTGGTAACCATGATATTGATAACCATGCATGATAACTGACTTTACCCCCCCCCCCTCCACAGAAGGAAAAGGTTACGGCTTCACGCTCACTCTAATCCGAGTTGAAGGTCCCGGTAAATCAGGACAACCCGAAATCACAATCCGCCACTTTGTGCCTGAAGTGGTTAGGGGTGGAGCAGCAGCTGAAGCTGGACTCCGTCAAGATGATCTTATCGTGGCTGTTAATGGTATCCCTGCCAACCCGTTATCTCATAAGGACCTGGCTGATATAATTAGGAATTCTGTTGAGCAGGTGGAGCTCAAGGTGCTGAACCTGAGTGATACTTGTATTGAAAAACGGAAACGTTCAACTCGGTAGGTTCCAATTTTTTTCTAGGGGGTACCTCTCTTGTTTTCAAAATTTTTGATCACAGTTCTAGTTATGTTCTTGCTCACTAGATCGCCCCTGGTGGCTGATGTGCCCTCACGGCTCACTTCAATTCCCGTTCAGGAGCATCCCTCTTTTTGTAACCATAAATCACCAATCTCTATCCCGCAGGAGAAATAAGAAAAAGAAACGACAGAGCTCGTTCTTCAAGAGAGCGACCCATGCGACAACTGCGAGCGTTTCAATGGAACGATTTCTTCACCTCAGCCGCTCGAAAACACGGGAAAGTAAGTTAGGGCCGGAAAGGGAGAGATATTGTGTGTGTGACGACCCTATTAGAATGTGTCAATTAGAATATATTGATAGGATTATTGATTGGTTTCTAAACTTGTCACCATACCCCATATATCTGTCATACAAAACTAGGTTCCAATCACTTTTTGCACTTCCTGAAGCACTCCCTTACACTAAAAGTCTAAAACACCTCAATCTAATCCAGAATCCTACAACTACTCCTCCCCCTCCGCTCAACACCATCATTCTAAAGCATCATTGTTGAGCAACACCCTAATATTAATCATGCATGATCGTTCTCATGCTATACTAGCTCGTGACAAAAGGTTACGAAAGCACCACTTTCAGTAGTCGCCCCTCGCGTCATCAGATCACTTTAACTTGCTAAAAGCGTCTGAGAATGAAAGGACGGGTAACTGGACAGCAAATTCCCCGGTCACTGACCTCTTGACATACCAGACTCATATATTCCTCTCAAATCCATTTAGTTTTCAATCCACTATACAATTATTTGCCTCCCTAATAACATATGGCATACCCCTCTCTCCTAGAACAAAACCAAACTGAACGTTCTCCTCTCTCCTACAGCAAAAACAAACCAAACATACCTCTCTCTTAGAGCAAAACAGTGACAGTGATAAGAGTGGTGGAGAACAGGAGTCGTTAGTGGTACAGGGACACCAACTATTTGTTGATCCCAGCTCTGCTCCTTCAACACCAGCCAGTGCCGGAGGGGATGGAACTACTGAGGGTGCTTCTGCTGTAGTAAAACATAATAAACCATTCAAACACAGATTTAGGTGAGTCCTAATTATGATGTAACCATTGTTTAAACCATCGATAAATAGGATATAATTAATGGTTGATTCCTAAACACAATGCTCTTTGGGATGGGCCGTAACAGACTGAGCAATCCCTGATTTAAACGCTGTATATCTCTGCAGGCGGCGACCCTCAAATAACTTCGTAGTACCAGTATCGCCCCTCGCCCGTACACCCTCCCCCATCGGCCACAACTGCTACTTTGGAGACGGAACGACCACCACGGGTGAAAGGAAAACGACTCCAGCCCGAACAAATAGTCAGAAAACCCTACACGTAACCCACCCTCGGACCCAGAGCCTCTCAGGTCTTTCCAAGGTTAGTTAGTCCCACAAAACACCCAATTGCTTTGCTAGATACGCTCTGGTTTTGGTGTAAACTGTAAAGTGTAACTGTATGAGTGAACTGTACCAGTGTTAGTGTTGTGTCAAGTTCCATTCAGTGTTAAATCTTGCATGCGCATGAAATGATTCCTGATTATCTATCTTATCTCTCTTCAATTAAAAAGATTGCATAAACTCTTCTCTTCGCATTATCTCCTGTCCCATGTTGTGTTGTCCGTGTATTGTAGAATGCTAACAGAGCTGCACAGCTGCTTCACCCCTCAGAACGCCACCCCAACAACAGTGCCAGTATCACCCGTCCCCTGCAGAAAACACACCTCCAAAGTCAGCAGCCCGGTAACGTCACGAAGACACCCCTCAACCATACCCGGTCCCTCAATTAGCAGTAGGGAGAGGAAGAAGAGTTGGGTACAGGGGTATAGTGATGATAAAGACGTTTTGTAAAAATTATTTTTTGTTGTTTTTTTGTTGTGTTAAAAGAATCGTAAGTTACCATGTGTGTGTGGTATGGACTCTACTTAGAGAGAGAGAGAGATATATCAGGCAGAGAAATATATGGGACTGAAAGAGGGTCTTTAAATGGTGCACTGTTGAGTAAAATGGATCCACCTTTTTAACAGATTTAGTTCTATGGCTAGGGCCTCAAACACGCGGCCCTGTTGAAAATGGACAGCTTGTAAATGATTTATATGAAAATTAAATGCTGTTAAGAAGTAAGAATGTACGAAACCGAAATAGGGAAATCTGTAAACTGTTTTGGGATTGGGGAAGGGATTTTCAGCTTCTATCATGGTGCCTGATATTTTCTATCGTCGGACTTATTTTTAATCATCAGATGTTCGTTAGCAGTTTCACCGCCGTGTTCTGTATGTGTGTGTGCGTGTGTGTGTGTGAAAAGTTGGCGGGCCAATTTTGAGTTTGTGTGTGTGTCAAATGGTTCAGAAATGCGCTATTTGTTTTTGTTTTTCAGGCGCTTTTTGAAATACCATCTCGCTGTTTTTCCAACGGTCAAGGTTTTCTTTTTTATGTACAAAGGCTAAAAGTTGTGTATCAAATATGGAGAGAGATGATCAGAATTATCGACTGAGAATCTCAAACTGAGAAACACGTGTTACCCTCTTTCCTATCCAGTGAAACACAGTGTGTCGCATAACATGTTTTTGTTTTTGATGTTGTAAGAAAAGAAGAAAAGAGAGAGAAAGAGAGAGAACTCCCTCGTATAATCTGTTTGTTATTTGTAAGCGATCTGTGCTCTGTGGACCGTAAATCAAGCACCCTCTTAACTTTAAGGAAGATGGTGTTTTAATATGGAGTTTTGTGGTGTTTGTTATTCTAAAGCTGTTCCGAGTTGTGTACTTCACAGCAGACCCTTTCTTTGCTCTCATCAAATTGAGCAGAGCAAGAAAGGAATTCTGGTGTGAGTGAACGGTATTCTAACAGATATAACTGGTTTGAAATCAGGAAACCGACCAATTCAGGAAATACTGGTCCCTGATTGGCTGATAACCAGTCACGTGACCTAAATAACGAGTTCTTATTGGTTGTTTATTGTTTCGGTCGGTTCCTGCTTGAAATGGTTCCCCTAATATCCTGATTGAGGACGATAGATTTACGGTCCCCCTGTTTTGTCAATAAAGCTTTTATTTATTAGCAGCCTTGTGTGCTGTCATTCTACAAATAAAAAACGCCTTTTCCATTTGTACTAAAACATAATGGTACTGGGAGACACAGGTCTTGGCTATAAACATGAGCAATGAAAATCTCCAGCTATTATTTGTTGGTCGATTGGCTGAATTACTTCCTGTCTATCTCCCTCCAAATCTCCCTCTCTTCTCTAACCCCTATATCTCCCTCCCTCCCACTTTCCAATTGGAACCATGGTGTATGCTTGTGGATCTTAATGACCCATAAACCAGTCTGACCTGGATATCAGAGACTTGTGAACAGAGTGATCTGTGCCCAATTTGGTGTGGCCAGTCTGGCGCCGCTGCAGGGGCCTTTGAGTTCGAGCTGGTTGGAAATCATTCCAAATAGTTCTTCACTTCCATTATGGCACGCATGGTATCCGACCATAGCTGCCGAAAAGTGATTCCGAAAAAAGGGCTCTTTTACCACTGTGTTATCTAATCAGGACACCAGTTGCCATGATACGCCCCCCATATGCCCGGATCGGGCACAGGGGTCCCACTCAGAGCTGTTCAAGGTTCAGGTGCACACTGTCAGAGCATTGGCCTGACCCGATTCTCGGAGCGCGCGAGAACTGTGGTCAGAGCATTGGCCTGACAGGGTGCACAGGGCTCCAACACAGTTCTCAAGTCAAGGTCCTGCTGCACGAGAACCAGTCGTGCGCGCGAAGATTCACTCAAAATAACCGTTAGGCGAGCGCGCCTTACATTACATACTGGATTCTCCGGGGGACCAAATTGCAAAAAGTTAGACACCAAGATTTGTGGCAAAATATATAGCGTATGAATATATTTCCTATCCAGTGAAACACAGTGTGTCGCATAACATGTTTTTGTTTTTGATGTTGTAAGAAAAGAAGAAAAGAGAGAGAAAGAGAGAGAACTCCCTCGTATAATCTGTTTGTTATTTGTAAGCGATCTGTGCTCTGTGGACCGTAAATCAAGCACCCTCTTAACTTTAAGGAAGATGGTGTTTTAATATGGAGTTTTGTGGTGTTTGTTATTCTAAAGCTGTTCCGAGTTGTGTACTTCACAGCAGACCCTTTCTTTGCTCTCATCAAATTGAGCAGAGCAAGAAAGGAATTCTGGTGTGAGTGAACGGTATTCTAACAGATATAACTGGTTTGAAATCAGGAACCGACCGAATCAGGAAATACTGGTCCCTGATTGGCTGATAACCAGTCACGTGACCTAAATAACGAGTTCTTATTGGTTGTTTATTGTTTCGGTCGGTTCCTGCTTGAAATGGTTCCCCTAATATCCTGATTGAGGACGATAGATTTACGGTCCCCCTGTTTTGTCAATAAAGCTTTTATTTATTAGCAGCCTTGTGTGCTGTCATTCTACAAATAAAAAACGCCTTTTCCATTTGTACTAAAACATAATGGTACTGGGAGACACAGGTCTTGGCTATAAACATGAGCAATGAAAATCTCCAGCTATTATTTGTTGGTCGATTGGCTGAATTACTTCCTGTCTATCTCCCTCCAAATCTCCCTCTCTTCTCTAACCCCTATATCTCCCTCCCTCCCACTTTCCAATTGGAACCATGGTGTATGCTTGTGGATCTTAATGACCCATAAACCAGTCTGACCTGGATATCAGAGACTTGTGAACAGAGTGATCTGTGCCCAATTTGGTGTGGCCAGTCTGGCGCCGCTGCAGGGGCCTTTGAGTTCGAGCTGGTTGGAAATCATTCCAAATAGTTCTTCACTTCCATTATGGCACGCATGGTATCCGACCATAGCTGCCGAAAAGTGATTCCGAAAAAAGGGCTCTTTTACCACTGTGTTATCTAATCAGGACACCAGTTGCCATGATACGCCCCCCATATGCCCGGATCGGGCACAGGGGTCCCACTCAGAGCTGTTCAAGGTTCAGGTGCACACTGTCAGAGCATTGGCCTGACCCGATTCTCGGAGCGCGCGAGAACTGTGGTCAGAGCATTGGCCTGACAGGGTGCACAGGGCTCCAACACAGTTCTCAAGTCAAGGTCCTGCTGCACGAGAACCAGTCGTGCGCGCGAAGATTCACTGAAAATAACCGTTCGGCGTGCGCGCGTTACGTTACATACTGGATTCTCCGGAGAGGACCAAATGAAAAAGTTAGACACCAAGATTTGTGGCAAAATATATAGCGTATGAATATATGTTAACACTTCGAATTACGAAAATGCTCTTTAATACAAGAAAATGTTAACAAGGTGTTAGAAAAAATGGTTATTATAAAGTCGTGTCTTTCTCTCTGTTCGCTCCTGCTGGTTTGTGTTTTGGTAAAAAAACTCAGAATTCAGATATTATTCTAGCCAGTATGTGTTACACCATATTAAAATACATACATCACTGATTCACAACTGTCCATTGGGTGTTCTCTCAGCTGATATATATTAAATTAAATAAGGGAATATATATTTTAAAATCCCTTACTTAATAGTTTTCAAATAACATTTTCATCAACATAACACTGTCGTGTTCTCTAATAAAGCATCGTTCAACGTTAAGAGCTATTATAGTTATATATCAAGAACACTATAACTATAACAAGATTTATAAATTAATTAACTTTCAAATCTTTTTCTCGGTGTTTTTACGGGTTATAAACCTGTCTCTCTCTCTCTCCCTATCTCTCGTCCTGCTGTATACACTACACATATCTCTTCTTTCTCGACCCTTATTGTTTCTGCGAACCTTAGTCAGAAGCTCTAAATACACAAAAACTGAGTTCGTTTTCTTAACTCCTCTCTCTACACCAGGTTTTCTCACACTGACTTGATTTCTGTCTTTTTACACATCATTGATAGGAGACATGGGGGAATAAAAGGTGGTGTAGAGAGTGGTTAAGAGAGTCCAATTCTCTCACCAATTCACATAATGACTGCATTTGTCTCACTCTCTTGTGTTCGTGTTTTGGGATCCTATGGACTCCGCTATGCCCCCAACTACACCGGCAGATCCACGAAACTGTTTCGGTAACCCGGGTTATGGTAATCCTGCCACTCAGGATCGGGTGATGTTGGGACTAGGTAACAGATGCCCTGTCCCCCCCCCTCCACAGAAGGCAAGGGTTACGGTTTCACGCTCACTCTAATCCGAGTTGAAGGCCCCGGTAAATCAGGACAACCAGAAATCACAATCCGCCACTTTGTACCTGAGGTGGTGAGGGGTGGAGCAGCAGCTGAAGCAGGACTCCGACAAGATGATCTTATCGTGGCTGTTAATGGTATCCCTGCTAACCCGCTATCTCATAAGGACCTGGCTGATATAATTAGGAATTCTGTGGAGCAGGTTGAACTGAAGGTGCTGAACCTTAGTGATACCTGTATTGAAAAACGGAAACGTTCTACTAGGTAGGTTCCAGTTGTTTTATGGAGTACCTCTCTTGATTTCAAAAGAGTGCTCTGATGTTTTGCTGACAGTAGGAACACCCTCCTTTTTGTAATCTAACTCACCAAATTCCCTTCATATAGGAGAAATAAGAAAAAGAAGCGGCAGAGCTCTTTCTTCAAGAGGGCGACCCATGCTACTACTGCGAGCGTTTCAATGGAACGTTTTCTACATCTCAGTCGCTCAAAAACGCGGGAAAGTAAGTTAAGAGAGAGTTAGAGAGAGACTGTGAGGACCCTATTAGAACTTGTCAATTATAATATATTGATAGGATTATTGATTGGTTTCTAAACTTGTCATCATACCCCATATCTGTCATACAAAACTAGGTTCCAATCACTTTCTGTGCTTCCTTAAAATGTTTCTTCTATCTTGTCACACCCTCAATTCTAAAACGACTCAATCAAAAAATGGTATCTTAGTACATATCAAATAAAGTAATCCTCACTGTCCTTCCATCCTTTCATGACTAAGATTCTCCTAGTCCTAACAGTTAACACCGTCTTTCTAAAGCATCATTGTTGAGCAGCACCCTAATATTAATCATGCATGATCATTCTCATGCTACTAGCTCGTGACAAAAGGTTACGAAAGCACCCCTTTCAGTGTCGTCCCCCCAACCCCCCTCCCCCCGCGTCATCGGATCACTTTAACTTGCTAAAAGCGTATGAGAATGCAAAAGGAGGGGTAACTGGACAGCTCAGCAAATTCCCTGGTCACTGGTCTCTTGTCCTATCATGTTCCTATTCCTCTCAAATATATTTACTGTTCAATCCACTATACAATTGCCTCCCTAAAAACATACCCCCCTCTCTCCCAGAGCAAAACAGTGACAGCGATAAGAGTGGTGGAGAACAGGAATCGTTAGTGGTACAGGGACACCAACTATTTGTTGATCCCAGCTCCGCCCCTTCCATACCGGCCAGTGCAGGAGGGGATGGAACTACTGAGGGTGCTTCGGCTGTTGTAAAACATAATAAACCATTCAAACACAGATTTAGGTGAGTCCACATTGCCATGGTAACCATGGTAACCAGGATGAATAATCCCTAAACATAATGTTCTTTGGGATGAGCTGTAACAGACTGATCCCTGATCTAAACTCTGTGTATTTCTGCAGGCGGCGACCCTCAAATAACTTCGTAGTACCAGTATCGCCCCTCGCCCGAACACCCTCCCCTATCGGCCACAATTGCTACTTTGGAGATGGAACGACCACCACGGGTGAAAGGAAAACAACCCCAGCCCGAACAAACAGTCAGAAAACCCTCCATGTGACACATCCCCGGACCCAGAGCCTCTCTGGTCTTTCCAAGGTTAGTTAGTCCCACAAAAACACCCAACTGCTTTGCTAGATACGCTCTGGTTTTGGTGTAAAGTGTAACTGTACGCGTGTGAACTGTACCAGTGTTCGATATTTTCCAAAAACAGTGTTAGTGTTGTGTCAAGTTCCATTCAATGTTAAATTTTGCATGCGCCATGAAATGATTCTTGATTTCCTGATTTCCTTATCTCTCTTCAATTAAATAGATTGCAAAAACTCTTATCTCTGCATTATAAACTCTCTTCTGTCCCATGTTGTGTTGTCCGTGTATTGTAGAATGCTAACAGAGCTGCACAGCTGCTTCACCCCTCAGAACGCCACCCCAACAACTACAGTGCCAGTATCACCCGTCCCCTGCAGAAAGCACACCTCCAAAGTCAGCAGCCCGGTAACGTCACGAAGACACCCCTCAACCATACCCGGTCCCTCAATTAGCAGTAGGGAGAGGAAGAAGAGTTGGGTACAGGGGTATAGTGATGATAAAGACGTTTTGTAAAAATTATTTTTTGTTGTTTTTTGTTGTGTTAAAAGAATCGTAAGTGCCATGTGTGTGGTATGGACTCTACTACGAGAGAGATATATCAGGCAGAGAATTATACAATGGGGCTGAAAGAGCTGAGGGTCTTAAATGGTGCCTTGTTGAGCAACAAATGGATCCATCTTTTTAACAGATTTAGTTGTATGTCCTCAAACACTCCCTGTTGAAAATGGACAGCTTGTAAATGATTTATATGAAAATTAAATGCTGTTAAGAAGTAAGAATATATACGACACCGAAATAGGGATATCTGTAAACTGTTTTGGAATTGGGGAAGGGGTTTTCAGCTTCTATGGTGCCTGATATTTTCTATCGTCGGACTTATTTTTAATCATCAGATGTTCGTTAGCAGTTTCACCGCCCCGTGTTCTGTATGTGTGTGAGTGTGTGTGAAAAGTTGGCGGGCCAATTTTGAGTTTGTGTGTGTAGAGCGGTTCAGAAATGCGCTATTTGTTTTGTTTTTCGGGCGCTTTTTGAAATACCATCTCGCTGTTTTTCCAACGGCCAAGGTTTTCTTTTTTATGTACAAAGGCTAAAAGTTGTGTATCAAATATGGAGAGATGATCAGAATTATCGACTGAGAATCTCAGTGAGAAACACACAGGATACTCTCTTTCTTACCCAGTGTAACACAGTGTGTCGCATAACATGTTTTTGTTTTTGATGTTGTAAGAAAAGAGAGAGAGAGAGAACGGTTAGATAAAACTCAAGCTCCCTCGTAATCTGTTTGTTATTTGTAAGCGATATGTGCTCAGTGGACCGTAAATCAAGCACCCTCTTTGGAAAGATGATGTTTGGAGTTTTTTGTGGTGTTTGTTATTCTAAAGCTGTTCCGAGTTATTCACACCATACCCTTTCTTTGCTCATCAAATTGAGCAGAGCGAGAAAGGACTGGTGTGATTGAACGGTATTCTAACAGATATAACTGACTTGAAATCAGGAAACCGACCGAATCAGGAAATACTGGTCCCTGATTGGCTGATAACCAGTCACGTGACCTGAATAACGAGTTCTTATTGGTTGTTTACTTGTGCCGGTCGGTTCCTGCTTGAAATGGTGTTCCCCTATCCGAATTGAGGACGATATAGATTTACGGTCCCCCTGTTTTGTCAATAAAGCTTTTATTTATTAGCAGCCTTGTGTGCTGTCATTCTACAAATAAAACAACGCCTTTTCCATTTGTACTAAAAGGAAGACACAGGTCTTGGCTATAAACATGAGCAATGAAAATCTCCGGCTACTATTTGTTGGTCGATTGGCGGAATTACTTCCCGTCTATCTTCCTCTCTCCCCTATATCTCCCTCTCCACTTTCCAATTGGAACCATGGTGTATGCTTGTGGATTCTAATGAACCATGTAAACCAGTCTGCCCTTGTGAACAGAGTGATCTGTGCCCAATTTGGTGTGGCCAGTCTGGCGCCGCTGCAAGGGCCTTTGAAATCTTTCCAAACAGTTCTTCACTGCCAGTATGGTAGCCGAATATAGCTGCCGAAAAAGGGCTCCTGCATCGCTGTGGTATCTAATCAGGGCACCAGTTGCCATGATACCAGCCCGGATATTGATCGGGCACCACAGGACGGATCCCACACAGCTGTTCAAGGTTCTCCTGCACGAGACAGGGATCCCACAGAGCTGTTCAAGGTTCTCCTGCACGAGAACCAGTCGTGCGCGCGAAGATTCACTGAAAATAACCGTTCGGCGTGCGCGCGTTACGTTACATACTGGATTCTCCGGAGAGGACCAAATGAAAAAGTTAGACACCAAGATTTGTGGCAAAATATATAGCGTATGAATATATGTTAACACTTCGAATTACGAAAATGCTCTTTAATACAAGAAAATGTTAACAAGGTGTTAGAAAAAATGGTTATTATAAAGTCGTGTCTTTCTCTCTGCTCGCTCCTGCTGGTTTGTGTTTTGGTAAAAAAACTCAGAATTCAGATATTATTCTAGCCAGTATGTGTTACACCATATTAAAATACATACATCACTGATTCACAACTGTCCATTGGGTGTGCTCTCTCAGCTGATATATATTAAATTAAATAAGGGAATATATATTTTAAAATCCCTTACTTAATAGTTTTCAAATAACATTTTCATCAACATAACACTGTCGTGTTCTCTAATAAAGCATCGTTCAACGTTAAGAGCTATTATAGTTATATATCAAGAACACTATAACTATAACAAGATTTATAAATTAATTAACTTTCAAATCTTTTTCTCGGTGTTTTTAAACCTGTCTCTCTCTCCATATCTCTTCCTGCTGTATACACTACACATTCTCTTCTTTCTCTCCGTCCCTTATTGTTTCTGCGAACCTTAGTCAGAAGCTCTAAATACACAAAAACTCAACTTCTCTCTCGCTACACCAGGTTTTCTCACACTGATTTCTGTCTTTTTACACAGTGTGCACCATCATAATATCCTCTGTACCCCCTTATTTTCCACCACATCTCTCACCAATTCTCTCACCAATTCTCTCACCAATTCACATAATGACTGTGCATTTTTCTCACTCTCTTGTGTTCGTGTTATGGGATCCTATGGACTCCGCTATGCCCCCAACTACACCGGCAGATCCACGAAACTGTTTCGGTAACCCGGGTTATGGTAATCCTGCCACTCAGGATCGGGTGATGTTGGGACTAGGTAACAGATGCCCTGGGGTTGGGGTGAGCAGGGAGGTGGACCGGGGGAGTTGGAGGTGTGAGAGGGTCCACTTGTTACCCTGTATACTAACAATTTCTCATTTGATGTTACCTGATGGTAGGGGGAGTTGGGGTTAAAATGAGGGAGACTTGGGGCGCCCCCGTATTTAACAATTTGATAGCCGAACAATTTGACATTGATAAATCTACAATCGATATGAATAATAGAGGTCGACCATCGATGGTATTAAATGCTCCAATGCTACTGATGGTTTTATGCAACTGCAGTTAAAACTGTAAAGTCATGAAGAGACTGGTGTTAAATGAACACTAATTTTAACAGGTTCTATAAAAAGGGGCATATAATTGTTAAAGTGTTGGTTTTTACCTCATCAAAAATGGGATTGGTATTTTCGACAAAACTGCTTTTTTGTTCCGTCTTTTTTCGAGATTGCCTGAAAATATGATGATGTTGGGTTAAATGCAATTACAGCCAGGCCCAATGGATTACTACAGTCTGTATTCAAATCATTTATCTTTTTTTTCCTCTCTCCATTTCACACCGTGTCTCTCCCTCTCTTTCTCTCTCCCTCTCTCTCCCTCTCTTTCTCCCTCAAAAATGTTGACTCACCGTATTCTGAAGACTACGTATCCGGCGACCAGGAAAGCAAACACAAATGAAAAGAACAAAACCGCCAAAAGTCCATTATCAGTCACTGGAAAGAGGGTATGAACTAGTGACATCTTACAGGAAGGATTGTAATATGTTTGGGTTAGCAAAGATAAAATATATTTTGCGGAAATAACTTACATCGGCCATCTTGTACCAAAAACTCTATCCAGAGCACTTCTTCATCGCACCGTTCACCTCGGAACTCGCTGGTACAGAAACACACTGCACTACCTCGGGGACCAGTCATGGAACACTTTCCACCATTCTTACAGTAGCTAAAGCAACTCTGAGAAGAAGAAGAGGGGGTGTTAGATTATATTTGAGTACAACGTGACTATTGTATCTTATATCCCATCTCATTTACCGACTACCAATTTGAGTGGGGGCACTAGTTAATATAAAGAGGGCTCTAGTACTGTTACTGCACAAGTGGCCTCCACACGTGCCGCTAAATATGTGAAAGGGACACACCGCCCCGTACCAATGTACTGCCCTCCCCTTCGTTGAGGAGGGTGCAAATCAAATGAGAGATAACAGTAATAATTGGAATCTGCCTTCCCTCTCCCAGCCCCCATCCGTGTATACAGTTTGTAGACCCTAAAAACACTTGATCCCAGCTGCCCAAAAAACAAAGAATGA
The DNA here is from genome assembly GCA_000695325.1 of Pleurobrachia bachei. Lineage (NCBI taxonomy): Eukaryota > Metazoa > Ctenophora > Tentaculata > Cydippida > Pleurobrachiidae > Pleurobrachia > Pleurobrachia bachei. The sequence continues at coordinate 94,042 of AVPN01000069.1, read as the reverse complement.
ACTAAGTACTTACATATCGATCAATGTCTTCCGTCGTATGAACGGGTATGGACGTTGTTAGGTAAATACCATTAGACATGGTTTATCTCTTTTTCTTCTCTTTTTCTTCTTATGGTCCCGGGCTGATTAGGGATGCAGGACACATGACATAACGTTGCTACGAAAAACAGGGGTTTAGTTGGTTGGTTAGGAGTATATTATTACTTTGGGGTTATATACTAGTGATAATAAGTATAGGTTAAGAATCTCAACTTGAGATCTAACAGTTTAAACAGGAAAATAAACAATAATTTAAACAGAGTATCGTTTGAAGTTAGACCCATGGCCATTATCACGATTGATCATTAATGTGGCATATGGTTGGGATCTATAATATCAAAGCAAAACTAAATCGATATTATGTTCTAACCCGAAACAGTCTAGCTAGGCAACCAAATCGATGTTCAAGTCGTGTGCTAAACTCTAAAGTGGCTGATCAAAGGTACTAGAAATAATTAGTCACTTACATCATGTGTTAGGGAGGGCAAGAGTCAAGAGAGAGATAGAAAAAAAACGAGAGGGAAAGAGAGAGAGAGAGAGAGAGAGAGAGAAAGAGAGAGAGAGAGAGAGA
>AVPN01000069.1:39847-55391 GCA_000695325.1 Pleurobrachia bachei | reverse complement strand
GTTCGGTTCGGTAACCGAAATTCGGTTCGGTTCGGTTCGGTTCGGTACGGAAAAAAGTTTTTCAAATTCGGTTCGGTTCGGTTCGGTGGAAAAAAACCCGGGTTCGGTCGTTTCCTGGTGTTTCTGAATTGTGTGGTTCCTATTTTAAAAAACGAAAGTGATATCTTAATTTTTGTGTACATTATAGTATTTGCCTAACCTACCGCTGCTCCCCCTTTCCACTTCTCCTTCCCTTTCTCCCTTGAACTCTCTCTTTCGTTGGAGGAGGGAGAGCTCGGAAACAGATTCTTAGTTCTCTGCCTCCATTACTGTTTACCAGCACACTACGTTCACTGTAATCTTTTGAAACTACAATTTGGTAATCGGAACACTTATCTATTGTGATTTAATTAATTAGGTAGAAGCTAGATTATTTTAGGTTGAGGACCTCAAAATCCTGCTAGATATTGCACCCCATACCTTATATTGGCGTCTGGTGAGCGGCTTGTATGATAAATGGATAGGCGGAGGGAGAATGAGAGAGCGATATAGAGAGGTGGAAAAGGAGAGAGGATACAGTTTTCAATATATGCAAATTTATTCAGCTTATGAAGAATAAGGTCAAGCCCTCCTTTCCTAGTTGTACTGATCTCTGCATTGGTTATGTTGCTACCTCCATTAATCCTAATCGTTCACTATCTTTCTCTCTCTCTCTTTCTCTCTCTCTCTCTTTCTCTCTCTCTCTCTCTCTCTCTTTTCTCTCTCTCTTTCTTTCTATCTCTCTCCTTCTCTCATTTTAGTCGCGAAGTGGCTCTAACTGCTATATCACCAGTCTGAATGCAGCAGGACGATGCTCTACCCAGGAAAATAGTACGCACTAACTACCTCCTCAGAGAATATTTTATTCAGCGATTTAAACTTTTCTAACCAGACTCGGTCCTCGGAAAATGAGTTTGGTAATTTGTTAGAACAATTAACTTTTTGGGTATAGTAATTACATAACCGTTTTGTCAGAACGTTCCTTCATATTTTGGATGGATCGATGTTTATAACTCGAATAGTGCAGACTTTGAGACTACAACATCATCCATATTTATTCCTTCCGCGTGCTCTCTCTCTTTCTCTCTCTCTCTCTCTCTCTCTCTCTCTCTCTCTCTCTCTCTCTCTCTCTCTCTCTCTCTCTCTCTCTTTGACTCACTCTTTCTCTCTATCTCTCTCTCACTCACTCTTTCTCACTCTTTCTCATCATCTTTCTCACTCTCTTTCTCCCTCCTCTCATTCTCCCTTACTCTCTCTCTCCGTCTTCTATTTTCCAAAGTTTCCTTCTCCACATTTTCCCTCTTCTCCAACAAATTTAGCCAACCCACATGTTTTTATCTCGCAACTATCCAAGTGCTCAACTTTCATATGATATAATTAGACCGCAAAACCAAAAAACATAGATGATCGATACTTTATCATGAATATTCAGCTTCCAAATATTATGTTCTTTCTGAGTAATAAAAGATGATCTTAGTGTCCGTTAGTCACTTCCTTAACAACTTGCAGTTCTCACATGCTTTCACTATTAGCTATTCTGATTTGAGAGAGAGGCTCAGAGGCTCTATCCTTTCCTCTCTATCCTTTTCTCTCTCACTCTCTCACTCTCTCTCTCTCTCTCTGCCTCTCCCTCTCCCTCTCTCTCTCTCTCTCTGCCTCTCCCATACATACTTTCTCTGCTTCTCCATCCCTCCCATCATATGTATGGTCATCACATAATATCCTTGTTTTAGGTGCAATCTTAGGTCTACATCGTTCTCTCACCCTATCTGCTGTGTCTATAATACCCTCTCTTTATCCTCCTATCTTTCTATTCCTTCTCTCTCCCTCATCTATCGTTCTGCATCTCTAACGGCACTGTATCTCTACTGCAGTCTATACACACACGGGTTTGACGTTTCATTCACACGTGTTTCACCGAGGGGAACGCGTTTCCTAGTGAATTCTCTCATTCTTTTATTCACGTGCCAACCCTCTTGTGTTGCCTGGCAATGATTTCTGAATATTTTTTCTCTCTCCCCCTTCTCTCTCTACCCTTCTCTCTATCTCTCCGGCCTCTATCTCTCTCTCGATCATCTTATGTATCCATTAGTGACACGGATTTGTAGTGAGTAATGACATAATGTTATATCAAGTGCAGTAATTATGTGTCTAGCTTTGTATCTCGACTTGGCCTCTATTTCCTAACTACAACCACCAATTATTGAACTGTCACCATCTGATGTCTCCCCCTTATTTCTCTCTCTATCCCTCTCTCTCTCTCTCTCTCTCTCTCTCTCTCTCTCTCTATCTGCGTTTGTTTATAGCTCCTGACAACATGCGAACTGCGATCAGTATTATTATCTGGGCATGTTGCGTAGTATTATTAGTTTTAACTTTTGTGTTATACAAAAATACTTTGCCGACCCTCGTTTCTGAGTTTTTTTGCCTCTTTTCGAATCTGTAACCTCGCTCTGACTATATTTGACTGTCGGGGACAGGTCCTGTACAAAAGTGCCATAGCGTTGTGGAGTTCTGGGAGGGGTGTACACTCCCGCATTGTCCTCCCCCCTACAGTAACCCCGACATCAGCTGTATCTCGTCACATCATCCAGCTCCTATCTTTCTTCCTAATCATGGTCGGGTACATCATAGCGGGCACACTGGTTTTTATATTTCTTGAGTACCCCGCGGCCGAGAAAAGGAACAGAGAACTGATGGACAGTGTTGTGAGGTATAACCTATCAAAACAAAAGGAAATATTTGATTTGAAGTGTAGGCTGCAGAATAATGCGGAATGGACGACCACCCACTCTCTTCATCTCTCTTTTAGTATCATCACCACGATTGGGTTTGGCGAGCTAGCCCCTAAAACGATCGGAGGAAGGGTAACGGTGGTGTTTTACGCAATAATCGGATTAACACTAAACTTATTCCTCATGCTGTCCTTAAAACAATTCGCCTTGGCGCTGGGTAAAAAGACTGTGAAGTTAATGAGTTGTGGTGGTCATGTTTCCTATAGGAAACGCAGGATAATCCGGGTGGTTGTTGTTTTGGTTTTTATAACTCTCCTCTGGCTGCTGACCGCCCTTGCCACACACCTCATCTCACGAGGTAAAGGCCACGTTCTAGCCTCTCTCTACAACACGTTCATCACCGTCACAACAATCGGGTTTGGCGATACCATCATATTGGATCAACTGGACAGTTACCTTCCCCCGACCCTCCAACTCTTATTCATGACAAACATTATCCTAATCCTAGTCGCTTTTACTTCCCTCTTCGAACAAATCAAACGGCACAATGTGAGGAGGATCTCAAAAAGGATTTTCAGGGCGGTAAAGGTAGCGAGAGTTTTGAGAAGTTCAGGGGGAATGAGTGCTATTGCTGCTGCAGCAGCGCGGGCAAGGGCCGCTGCTGAGAGGGAGAAAGAGGAGGAGGAGGGTGATCAGAGAAATGGGGCGAGTGAGTTGTTGAAAAGGGATTATGGGACCCAGAGGAATGGGGCGAGTGAGTTGTTGAAAAAAGAGGATGGGAGAAATGGGGCGAGTGAGTTGTTGAAAAAGGAGGATGAAATACAAACTGATACTGGATTTGTACCAAGCTCGTTCTGAAACTTTCAAAGTGTAACCCTATTCTAATTTTTGTAAATCCGACGCGTTTCTTTTTTTAATTTGACCAACGTTGAAAGTTTGTTTATTTTCTGCTTTTCTTAAATTTAACCTTAATCAGGTATAGTACGTGTGACGTATCAAATCAATCGAATCGTCAATAATTAGCCCGTACCACGTACCTTGATAATCACATTACCTCTATTAATTGGACTAGATATTTGGCAAAATTAACAGAATTAAAACGTAATGTTAGTCACATCATCACAACATGAGATCACATGTGGCTGACTCACAGACTCCATATACATGAGCAGTAATTATGTGAGTCATTGATCACCGTTACTGCCTACTGGCATGAATTATGAAACAATCTAGCAGAGATAACAATACGGTCAGACCCCGATTTACCGGAAGGATAAACTTCCTTGATAGGAAATTAGCAGTATTCGCCCCGATATACCGGGCCGGGCAAAACTCTTTCCCCGAGTATCCCGGTAAATCGGGGTCCGTCTGTATTTCTCATCAAGATTTAACGGTTACTTACAAACTGGTTTCCAGATAAGCCGATCAAGGATGCGAGTTAGGAGGGCTCCCATGAGATGAAACAGGCATTGGCAAATGTTCCTTACCACTGAATTAGTAGCAGAACCGAGAAGCAACATCATAACACATACAGAGAGACATAGAGAATGGAAGAGAGAGTGGAAGAGATGTGGAGAGAGATGTAGAGAAGAGAGAAGAGATGTGGAGAGAGATATATGTAGAGAAGAGAGATAGGTAGATAGGAAGAGAGAGAAAAGATAGATAGGTAGACTGCTTCCGTTAGGCGACTTATTAGCGTGCCTTTTGTGTATAGCATACATGCAGGATAGTATGTTATCCTTCCCTCTATCTCGATATCTCTCCGTCTCTTTTTCTTTCTAAAATTACAGAAAGGAAGCGAAATGAACACACAAAGATGCGGGAAGGAGATTCGAGACTACTGCAAGAAATTTACTGGATCAATGAATGCGAGAGAAGGGAAACATATTACAGCCTCAAATATTACACCCATATAGCACGCACAGTACACACGGTGTTGAAATATGTATCCAATCACTCACACTATATCGCATATGTATAAAGAGTATGTTGGATAAGCGATATCATGACGCATCATACCCATTTCCTAGTTGAGCACAATTTCCTCATTTTTCACAACTACAACTAGATATCACACAGTACAACTAGGATTCTCAAAGTGTACTCACAGGAGCTAGGTGTAGTGTTGTTAGCTGCGTTGTTCTTTCCAGATCCACTCCTGGCTGTTCGGTCCATGATGTGTATCAAGTGTATCAAACAGGTCAAAATAGTTGTGTCAGACAATAATCAGGGGCGACATATTATCTCTGGATGATCAAAATGATGCGATAACAGGGGAGATAGACAAAGGGGTAGATAGAGAGAGATAGGTGATGGGGAGCTGACGATGATCGGGCTGCGGCAACAAAGAGAGGGCTCTCTCTCTCTCTCTCTCTCTCTCTCTCTCTCTCTCAAGATGATTGAAATAGAGAGAAGGTAAGGGTGCTAAAAATAGCTGCAATGGTGTGTGCAGTCACCGCATATTCAAGAGTATTTTAACTAAGCCTAGTAAATCATTTCACGGATAATACCTCATCACCACACGACAACATAGAACACTATAGATATGCGCAAAGTTATTAGTTGAAACAAAGTGATAGTGTCAAAGATAAAATGTAACAGCAGAATGGGACCTTGCGGTTATAGATATCTGAAGACTATTACTCTACCAATTTCTGTCTCCCTCACTTACATCCAAACATTTCTCTTGATAATTTATTTTGGCTTCGTACCAATTCTTTAATACGTCACCTCTCTTCATTCATTAGCACTGTATGTGAAGACAACGCACAGATATAGTTTCCTAGTCTTGCACCCCCAGCAGAATATTTCACTCTCTTGTGTCGGTGACACTCTGTTGGCACAGCTGCCGCGGCTGAGTCTCGTGAGATACATGTATGGAGGGCGGGGTGACGCGCGAGATAGCTTCTCCGCGCGTCGAGTGTAGCGTATGTGAGTGTGTGTCTGTTGATATGTGCTGACAAGGAACCCTGGAATTTGTTTTTCTGTTTTTTTTTCTGGTACATTTTCTCTAACACAACACTTTGTTTTCAGAGATAAATAAAAACGGATTGAAAATTGAGATAAACTGCAAAGATATATACAAGGATCTGAACGGAAAATCCACAACCCGCGATACCAAAGAGAGAAAGAGACTCTGAGAAAGAGACCCCATTGTTTACCCTGTACAACAAATAAAAGAGAAAAAACTGTTTTTTGTTTGTCAAGTGAAATACACTTGTATTAAATTCATTTTAACATGAGACTTCATAAGAAAATCTGTCTTTTATCCTTTTTATATTCTGGTCGGAATCGCGGGACAGGGTCACATTTTACATCGCGGCTGAAGACGAATCCACGTCAGAGTTGGCCCTGCTAGGTACAGGGCTGCCGGTGGGGGTCCCAGTCGGTGTGGAATGGGGGCTTTGGTGGGGAGTGACGTCCTTGACGAAGAGTAGACGTGCGAGTTTCAACTAGACTTCCCCTTCAAAATAGTTACGATAACTTGATTATTATAATCGGTCATTACATTTCCCTGCACGCTTGAAAACTACTGTTGTCATGGCAACAAGAATGCACAGTATTGCAATGGAGAGACCCGCTCCCACATCCTCCCCCAGCCCGTAACCGTCGACTGTTGGGGTCAAACCAGGGGTGGGCTAGGAGTTCCCGGATCGTTACTCTCTTTGTGATGTCTGGCACCAGCATTGATGTGATCATTTCCCTGCATGCTGAGGAAGAAATAATACTGGGGTTACTACTACAAAGGGCAATGCTCTGAACAATATCTTGATAGCCCTCAAATAGAGCTGCCTCATAGTGAGGCGATTAGTGTCGCTTATCCCACCATTCACCAATTGATATAAAGTTGATGTGCAACAAGTGTACTCGAAAACTACTTTAGCTTGTTGAGTAAGGGAGGGGAGAGTGGAGACCCATCCCTTACTGAATAAACAGTAGCTGTACTTCAACTTACCATCGGACACATTTGAATGGAAAGTTATTCCCTTGTTGATTGCTGCAAGTAGGTTCTTGACACTGGTATCATTGAAGGGTAGCTTGCCGTTCACCATGGCAAACAATACAACTCCCCTGAAAATAAGGGAAGTTAAAATGAAAGGGAGCTTGTGGGGTGTGGTTTATGTGAAGTATACTCTTTTCATTCATCTCGGACATGATTTAGGAATGACATTTTCTCAGGGTGAGGTCTATACTCTAGACACTAGGCGGAAAGTTCACTGAACCCAGGATAGATTTAATTTTCTTCTCTCAATCTCAATTTGCGGCTATCTCCGTGCATATAATAACGTTTGAATATTATGCCATGTCTCTCTGTATTGCATGCGGTTATAGATTACACACTTACAAGCTCCAAATATCAGATATCCGTCCGTCGTAGTCCTTTCCTCTGACAATTTCGGGGGCTGCATAGGCCAGTGAACCACAATGGGTCTTTAGTAGGCAGCTCTCGCCTTCTTAACAAGAACGTTTCGGTTTTAGACTATTAAACTGGGACCTTTACGGAGGGGCGTTAGAGAGTTAGTGTTTTATCGGATGAATGCTCATTACTCTACCAACCATTACCAAGTACCGCGGGTATTGTCTATCGGCTAATGACTACCATCACCCCCTCTGTCTTCTTCGCCTTACTCACATCATATCTTTGTCGAAGAGAATATTCTCGCATTTTAAATCCCGATGCACAACATTTCTCTCGTGGCAATACTCGACCGCCTGTAAAATCTGTTTGAAGAACACTTTTGCATCTTTCTCGGGGATTTTCCTATGATTGGCATTGATGTAATCCAGAAGGTCACCCTTCTCTGCCTCTTGCATCACAATGTACATGCTTCTCTCAGTCTCCAATATTTCAAGCATCTGGACGATGTTTTTGTGGCGGAGCTTGTGTATACATTGAATTTCTCGGGGCAGAAATTTGGTGAGGTAGTCCTTGGGGGCACTTTTCTTTGAGATAATCTTTATCGCAACCTAGCAGTAAGGTATGGACGGTTAACTTAGCTTACAAAATATAGTTCTAGGTTCACAGAACCATAATGGAACGCAAGTGCATATCAATACAAGTATGATTCATTGTACTTTACATACGTTCATTTTGAATTTTTCCGAGTAGCACCGGCGGACTTTGGCGTAGGCCCCTGTTCCAATGACATCCCCAAAGATATACCCAGGGATCTTCTCACGGGGTCTCGGAATCGCTGACGGGCTAGCCGGCTCAGAATCTGATCTACTGCTTGTTGACATGACAATAGATGTGTACCTGAAAATTGGACCGAATTGAAGATTTTGAACGTTTTTGAGGGGGCTAGAGTGGTGATATGAGGAGTTGAAAATGAATTAGTCAGTTACTTACTAGGTGTTCATTTGCTTTGGATGAGTGTTAAAGTAAAACGTCAAATCCCGGGAGTAAAGATACGAGTGTAGGACTTGAAATAAGTTTGCACGTGCAAGTATAACCGATTTCTGGGACCTTTGGCACCGTTCCCTTGGTAACATATCCGTATCTCGACAGTTAATAGAACTCTTCGGCGTGTGTGTGTCATGTCTGTGTACTAAAATTCTTGATGAGAAAGGACAATTGCGGTGGACAATTTCCAAGAGCGCTCAATAATTAACACTGCCAGCGTCGTCAGTTAATTATTGTATCACATTGAGCCGTCGCGATACCAGTAAACAGATCTTCTTAATTTAGCCGATTTACTTGTACACTTTTTATCACAGCAAATTCGATTGAAATCATCAGCACAGACACGCACTGATTTTTCTGGCATTGTGACATGACTCATGTCATGAGGAATTATGGAGAAGAAGGTGTAGACATTTCTGTTCGCTGGGTGAAAGCTTTTACCTACCATAGCAAATCCGCTGGTTTTAAGTTTCATGCCACTGCACTCTCGTACTGCTTTCCCTTGTTGTAACCCCTTAAATCCCAGTTCTCTGCTTCCATCAGCCAGTTTATAGCAGCTCGCTATGATAGCCATTGTCTATGTCAATTGTATCATCCACGTAGAAGCGGAACAAGTCGTCACAATATCTCGAGACCTGGGGTAGAGAAAGTGGTACAGGGTATGGTAATTGAGTTCTAATATACACACGGCTCGTAGCTCTTCCGTATGTCAACCCCACAAATTTGTCACCAGCAGCACAGAGTTTGACAGGGTTTATGTGAGTGTATCTCCCAGCTGCGTGTAGCTTCAATACACATTTTATTTCATTTCATCAAGTCGAATATTGAGTGACATTGACAACTGTGAAAGCTGAGTGAACTGTGAACCTAATACTTTTGATACATCTGCTTTATAGAGCTCTTTCAATTTGCTTTCGCTGGCATCTGTTGGCAAATTGGTAGGTATGTCACTCTACTCAGATAAATAGGAGATGTACTGAAATGTCGGCAGAGAGAAGAGAACTCTGTCAAGTGAATCATACCACAGTAGCTCTAAAACTTGATCGAGTGATTTAAACTTGAGACAAGCTGCTACGTCTTTTTTTCTTTTTTTGAATGTACCTACAACTGTAAGAGTATCCTCACCAATTCTAGCACATGTGATGTATATGTATGTGCGTTGTATGGGTTGTTAGTGTTTAAAAACAATGCAGTTTCTACTTCCTTCAGGTCTTCACACATCCTGATACAATTTAGTTGCCCTTTCTCTTTGGACTTTGAAGCTGCAGTTTGTTTTGAACCTGCAGTTATGTATAGATATGTAGCAGCAGTGAATCATGGCATGATTTATGTATTCTATACTTCTAGCTTGTACAATAATTAACTTTTTAAACATCGCGACACATATTTCGACTTTAGCTTCATCTGCAGATATCTGTGGTCTGTGGAAACACTCATATATTATCGCCTATTATTTCTCCATGGACTGTCGTGTGAATCCTCTATATCACTCTCGAGTCTCGCTGTTAATTTCAAATTTTCTTTTCAAACTTTATTCACGTCATCCTTTTCCTACATTTCTCACAAGGCATCACTCTTTTCGGCTGACCATCTTCACTCATTACACATTCAAATTTTAAGTACTTATGATATATTTCTCTCTGCTATTCTTCGAGTAATCCTTTTACGATTTTCATACATGTATCTCTCTCAAATATCCACTTTCTCCGTCAGGTCGTATATTCCAATTTACACTAGACCATAGTCATAACATTACCTTGAGAGAACGACAGAAAGTATCTTAGTTCAAGTTACACACTAACACATCAGCCAGTTAGTGTGTCATCTATATCAGTTAGGGTTGAAATTTGTTCTTCCACTTTCAATTTCAGTGCCTATTCTTGGCAGAGATTTCTTCAGTATAGTCAATGTTATAAAATGTATACTGTATACATTTTATAACATTGACTTTTTAAATACATAATTATCTAACGATTGTTAACGCCGATACATTACAAATAGGCATGCATATAGCTGTCTATTAGTTTTAGCCAGTGTTGTTTGTAGTTCAGAAGTTGTTCTGAACAGCTCAGTATTTTGGTTGTAAACGTTGTTTTAAAGCGAGTTTTCCAATTACAACTTGTATAGGTATTCTAACCCTGTACACTAGCTCAATCTATAAAACCTTGACCTTCTTGATCTAGCAAAACGATTCTGTAACCTCTGAAGTGGATACTCTATCAACTCATCATATCAAGGCATCCTATCGCGTGTAATATCCGACTAAAGCATACCTCGATGTGACGTGATCATACTAGCTCAAAAAGAGATCTCAACACCCCTTTTTGGAATAATCAACTGCGACGTGGATTGTGAAGCTAACTTACAAAGATAGAGCACCAGAAACAGAATATATTCTGTGCTTTGAATATACTTACAACAGCTCTCAGCTCTATGGGCGTGTCTTGGTACTATGTGGCGCTTGTCAGCGCTGCCCTTGGTGCCACAATTTCCCTTTCATTGACACTTCTGGCATTGTTTTACCTGAAAAAGAAACGCAGGTGAGATTTGGACAATTTATTGTTTCTTCTTTGGGCGTGAAGGATTAGTATTTTCCAGAGCTCTTTTTAATGTTTAGAACTTTGTTTAATTTTATTGTCATGTTGAAGTTTGGTTGTCAACAACTTGCTAAAACTTGATAGTCAACAGTTGTGTATTTCGCAGGACTCAAACCCACGAGGAACGGAGGCATGAGTTTATGAGGAAGAACAGTCGTCACCTTACAATAGCTGGTAAGAGATAGAGAGAGGTAGATAGCCACCTAGTGTGATCCTCACACATGTGTGTGGGGATCACACCAGGTGCCTATGTCACCAAGATAGAGGGTAGAGAGATAGCTGTACGGCCAATGCTCTGACCACAGTTCTCGCCAGCATTCTAAAGAAATGAGAATAGGCCATAGGGTCAGGCCAATGCTTTGACAGAAGGATAGAGGGGAGAGAAATAGACCGAGATAGACTAGAAGTTGAAGAAGTTATCATGCAAAGTTTTATCTCAAAAAACCAAACCCCATTTTTGAAAAGAGAACCCAAGATGTTGCAGGTAGAGTGAGCAGACCAGAGAGCATCAACTGGTTGAATGTGATGATAAAACTGTTCTATGAAACAAACCGGAAGTCTATCTTTTTGAAGATCAAAGAAACTCTGGATCCCATTTTGAGTGAAGTTAAGCCCACCTACATCTCTAACATTGCCCTCACGTAAGCAGTTTTATAATAAGTTTGGGAACCCTGGAAGGCTGGAAGAATTCTGAATTTCCCAGGTTCCTCACACTTGTTTGAGATCCTCTCTCTCTCTCTCTCTCTCTCTCTCTCTCTCTCTCTCTCTCTCTCTCTCTCTCTCTCTCTCTCTCTCTCGGTCAGCCTAGCCACTCTCCTCGTTCCGCTGGGCAAAACGTGCGAGAAAGGTCCAGAGTGATGCCTTACAGGCCTCCCTAAGAAGCGTCTTGGCTCTGTATTTGACTCCCCGGCCCTGCACAGGGAATCTATCAACTCCCAACCCTCTCAGGCAGTTCGATTTCGGAGCCTCTACCCCTGTAATAGAAGGTGTCACGGGTTCTCAGGAGAGTTCAGAACAAGACAAGAGATTCTACATTCTGGAGATACGACCTGTTATCAGTTCTAATGATTTCAAAATGATGTTCAAGGTATGGTATTAGCACGTCTAAAGATGTAACTTGGTTTCGAGATATTCGAGACATTTTCTGTGCCACTTTTGGCGGCGCCTACCACAACAGATCGGGTTGTCTCTGCCAGCTGTATTTGATTCTCAGATGGTGTCGGCGTTGCCAGACAGTCCGCTAGACAGTATTTTACACCTGAACACACCCACTAGGTGGAATTCAAGTTCAAGAACATCAATATAGATGTGTTACTGAAGGATGTCCACTACTGTGGAAAGTGCAAGTTTGTCACTGAGTTAGATCCCAGACATCCCTTTCCTTGTATCACCAGGGTGTTTATCACCCTTATGGAACGACCCAAGGTAAATAACTTCATCTACAAATACTTATAAAGAGTGCTAAGTTAAACCTTCTTAGACTGCGGTGCCCCACTAAAAACTGCCCTTTCCTGTGAGTGACTGGCGTCGCGCTGAAAGATTACCCCCCTCCATCTCTTTCTGTTCAGGTAGATTTCAATATTGAGTTCCTGACTAACCTGGACATGGATCTATTACCAGGACTCAAAGATTGGATGAGGAATATCATAGAGGATACCGTGGCTAAAATGCTGGTATTCCCTGGAAGGATTTATCTTGACTTCAGTAAGGTAAATCAAAATGCTTCCATGCTACGCAGCCTGTCCACTAGGGATAAGTAAGGTAGGAGTGGGGCAAGGTGAGGTGACGTGGGTGGGGCGAGAGCCCAGGTGAGGTACTCGAAACTTTTGACAACATCAAACCCCCACCCTCAGGATGAGGTGGAGACTCTCATTATCCCACGGAACCCAACCCTGGCAATTGGGGTGTTATTGGTTGATATTGACCTGTATCTACTGTCCAATAGTAGCAGTAAAAACGTTCACGATCTGCATGTAAAGGTGAGATAGTATGAGGGTTGAATTTGACTGAGATACTCCTTTTGGTGGTTACCCTTGATAGCCATTGGTAACTAGGGTAACTAGCTGATAAGAATTAGCTCGATCGAATATAAATATCCTCAGGTAAAAACGCCAAATTGTGAACGAGAATCAACGGTTCTCCTCAACAATGATTCATCTCGGACCGTGAAATCTTTCAACCTCTTTGTTTATGACTATGACGAGGTATAGAAGTGGTCGAGTGAAAGCCGGGCATCGAGTTTGTTATTCCAATCCCGAATCCCTAAATCGATAATTAATCGATAATTAATCTAAAAAGTAGTGGGACATCTGATCTGTGTCCCAGCCACTAAAATGATATAACCCGTCTCTTATTTACTTTCAGCTGGTGCTCATCAATTCATTTACCCTGCAGGTATTAAAGATATCTGTTCAGAAGAGTCACCACATGCAGGCCCTAAGTGGGCAACTCATATCAACCAACAAATACGTCTCAACCGAGGTATGTACTTCAGGACTCTAAGTATAGTAGTTGGCAACAGACATGACACCTGGAATTCTGAAATGTACAAATGTTCTTGTGTGCAGCTATCAGCGCGATGCCTGATCACTCTTCTCCGTTCTTCTGAACGAAACTAGCGAGAAAGGACGTGGGCCAGCATGATGCTATATTGTATATCTAAACAGCTACACCAAGTTAATCCACCCCCTGCACAGTTGATACTACTGGAGGCGTTCAGAGAGTCCGTCGTGGAACGAACTATGGAAAACAGAACTAAGTATCTGGGGTTTAAAGTGAGCGCCAAGATTGAGGCACTCCCCATGGTACCCATTCACCAGGCTAACACTGAAGTTACAGGTATGCACAGAATCAGTCGTACCACTAGGTCATCCCTCTGATCTTATGAGGTCGGATCGGGTGCCAAGGGGCCATTCCGATGCCAGACAGCATATCTAGACACTAGTCACTCAGGATGTTCATTTATAGCGCCACATACTGATACGATGAGGAAATCTTTCTAACTATCCCTCCTATTCAGACTACAGGGAAATAGTTGGGGAGGAGAGCGCTATGGGTGGCAGTAAGATGAAACCTTGTCCAATCCTCGGGTCACCTAGTGGCGTCCTTCAGGTATAGAAATTACTAGATCTACCCCTTCCCAAACCACTCAAGTCTCAACAAGTAAAACCCCGTCTCCACTCTATAAGAGGTGCCGACCCCGTTTTGACACTCAACATTTCGCTCAGCTCGGGTCAGGATCGAGTCAGGACTTGATCTAACAACTTTTAGTTACTTGAATCCAACCTCCTAGATACACATTCACTACGCAAAAGGATTGATCAGCGAAGATTTTAATGGGAAGAGCGATCCTTATATCAAACTATTTCTAAACGGAGATCTCATCCACAAATCTAAAACAGTGAGTAACAATTCATTGACTTATACAGCATCCCCTCAGTCTGGCGTTACCAGAACCCGTTTCGATTCTCAATCGGGTCGGCGCCGCCAGACAGTACAAAATATAATACAAGCGCTTCAACTCAGGGAAAGATGTACCCCAACGTACAACTCGCCAAACAGTTCCCTCTTCTCAGATCCCTAAAACACTAAACCCGGTATTCAACGACATCTTCGAGGAGACCATACTAGATATCAACACGATAACTTCAATCAAGTTGGAGCTATATGATGCTGATGATATTGGAACTGATGATTTCCTAGGGGAAACTTTCGTGGATCTACCCACAACTAATGCCTACAACTTTATGAAGAGGTAGTTGAAGGGATGATTGGTACACGCGAGAGGGTACCATTACCTGGTCAGTGACACTGTTTACTTTCAGTGGTCCCTCTCGCGTGTTCACTGTTGATCATAGCAGTTGGGGGATTAAAGCAGTTCTTCATCTTGCCCTTCTACTAAGAAGATCTGTTTTTGCCTCTGTCATCAGATAGCTGGTTGTCTGTATTTTCCATGATCTTTATATCTTCCTACACAGATACGATCTGACAAGGAAGCCGACTGAAAAGGCTGGTTCCGTCTTTGTATCTGTGATCTTTAGGGAGATAGCACTGAGAAGTACCACCGGCAACATGACCTGCAGATCACCCTCCCCGGTAAGAGTCACGCAACACGCGTGTTATTCTACATTAATGTAGAAGATAGAAAGCTGTATCTTGTGAACTTGGGAACTGACTGAGGTCGACCGTTGGCCAGTTCCCGAGTCAGTGACCAATAAAGAGCACGTCTTCTCAGTTTCAAGTTTATAGTTACACATGATGTGAGATAATTTCTATTTTTCTCCCTCTTCCCTAGGATTCTAAAATGAAGAACGGCAGTGTGAACGGAGATTTGTCCGGATCTTTAAAAGAAAAGAAAACTTCTCTCCGAAAAAGACTTTTCAAATCGAATTCTGAGAAAGCCAGTGAGAGGCTCAAACAACGGAGGAGTTCTGGTGGTGAACCGAGCTCCCCATAATATTAATATTCACATTATATCATGGTTTTATAGAATTGTTGCTTTGTTATTTAATTGTTAGGAAAAGCTCTGTCTGGCAACTTGGACCCCATCTGAAAATCGAATCATATCGGGGTCTGGTGCCGCCAGACAGGACACGATAGGAACTTTATATATTCCTTTTAATTGCATTCCACGTATCGTGGGAATTTTCAAAGGACCTTCAAATCCCAAACAGTGGCGCTTGCAGTTGAGGAACTGTTTTCAAATCAGTTACCAAGTTGAGTTGGACAATTTGAGCTATTTTTGTAACACGTGCTCCGTTTTTATTTTGATGCTTTTTGGAACTGTTTAA